>CM073774.1:16216610-16516167 GCA_037158775.1 Hetaerina titia
AATGAAACAGTTTCTGGCGTAACTTGGTGGAAAATCTTCATACTGACTTTTAATAATCAAACCACTTTACTTCTCCACATAAACTTAAAAGTTTATGTGGAAAAGTAAAGTGGTTTGATTATTAAAAGTCAGTAAGTTAAGGGCACATTTTTCAAGATCATGATTATATCCAAACGAATCACGAGTTTTGATCAGCTTGAGAAAATTCTGGGCGATGTTTTCAATAGAGGGAAAAGCCTTATATTATACATGAACGATGATTAGAAGGGACATATTTCGAAGGGTATATCAATAAATAAATAAATATAGTATTAACTCGTATGTCTTCTACATAACCAACCTACGAAATTATTGACTGCTTGTCATACATGAGGCCTTATATTTCGGGAAACACTTAAACAGTTTACTAAATGCCCATAAAATAAATTGCTAAAAGCAATTTCATTTAATTACAGACGTGGCAAGGTTGGTTGTATTTATTTAAGATATTTTCTACGCATTACAAAAGGCAATGTTTAACTGACTTTCAATTTTCGAATCAATGCTGATTACAACGAGTTGGAATTTAAAATTTTGCCACAGATACGTCATTCTCACACCAGAATTGCGACTGGATAAAATAAAATTATCGCAATTGCATTAACAAGCATCGAGTTGGAGACCCAAGAGATCGTCAGGGATTATTACCCTCTCATGGATGGGGGGGAGGGACGTGGACTAGCCACAGTTCCTCAAAACATAGTCGAGTTCAAAGCATAGGAAGATGAAAGTACTGCCCATTTCTTACAGCTACATGATGGAAAGCTCTTTTCTGAGTTTTTCTCATACCCTATCTCATGGTAATAGGAGATTTCATAGTTATAGAGCGAATGTTTCATACTCCCTAATAACATTTGAGGAGACCAAATTTCTTCAGAATAACTGTCATGGAAGAATTTAAAATAATAACATATTAAAATGATTAGCCTATTTGTAGCATACATGTATATGAATTAATACTATTTCCATTCAAATAATGACAGTAGCTCTAAGAAGTCTCCTGCTCTTAGAAGCCTGTAAAAACTTTCTGTACTGAACGTTAATGTGTCTATTAGAACCTCTGGGTCTTTCATAGCTTGAATTAAAAATTATCTCTTTAGTCCCGTAAATTTTACGCAATTTTTATCTCATGTGAACGGTGGAATACTTTTGCAGTTCCACTCCATCACTTCTTCCAGCTGTAGGCATAATGTAGCAAATAGATATTTTTCACGACTGAAAATCCTAAAAACAAGGTGCGAGAGCGTTGTAAAAACTGCATTTTCGCATAAAATAGCCTGCTTCTAAAACAATGCTATTCGGGTATAGCCTCTCAGTGGACTATAAACTCCTGACTGATTGCATTTCTAAGCCAGTCGTAAAAGTTTGCAGAGATCCTTTTATGACCATTTACTTGAGGGTAACTCGCTGGCGCCGTATTCCTTGTGAAGTTATTGTTCGCCGCGTTCCCACATAATTACCTGCATGCAAAAGTACTGTACGAGAAAAGAAATTTCTTTATCTGAATGTTTCAAAAAATAAGTAAACTCTTTGCTATAGTATTAAAAACTAAACAGCGCCTGATTTAATAATGAAAATACGATGCTCATGGAAAAATTGGAAGCTCCATTCATTAAAGAATTGACAATAGCTCCCTTGATCCTTTGGATTTAACTTTCTAGAACATTTGTTTTTCCCTCTATCACAGTATTTATTTAATCCCAATCGGAAATAATATGCTGTCAATAACATCAAATAAATCAGTTAAAAAAATCTCTCGAGAGGGGGTTGATTAGAATTGGATAAGCTTAATGAATTAATGAAAAAATTCCTCACCCAATAAACTCTATTGCTTACAAAATGGAGAACAAAGTTTGATTTCGAAAACGAATTAAATGTAAATACGAGGCGTATTCTTAAAGTAAGTACCGTTTGCTTATATTTAAATATTGGCGCTTCAAAACACAGTTTTGCTCCTGCAGCGCCATCTACTGATTCATTGAGAAGCTATAGCAGCATTTGTTTTGTTTCAGAAGTCGTTTGTTTGTCCGTGCATGCAAGCAACAATGTCCGCGACAATCGTTGATCCCGCCAGCTGTGAAGTGCGTTCGGTCATACGATTCTTGTATGCAAAAGGATTGTCGGCTGCTGAAATTCACCGGGAATTATGCCTAGTTTATAAACCTATAGTTATGAGTGAAGGAAAGGTTAGACAATGGTGCTGTGATTTTAAAAATGGACGAACAAATGTCCATGACGACGAGCGAAGTGGTAGGCCCAGTATTCTGACCGATGAAATTGTTTCGCAAGTGGAACAAAAACTGCGATGTGATCGTCGATTGACAATGGCTTGAATGAACAATTTCCTCAACTTGGACGCACTACTGTCTACAATATTGTTACGGAAAACCTCGGATACCACACATTGCGTGCAAGGTGGGTACCGAAAATGCTCACAGACCACCACAAAGAGCAAAGAATGTCCAGTGGACGAGAGTTTTTGGGTCGTTGGGAACTCTGTAAACCACCCACCGTACAGTCCTGACCTTACACCCAGCGACTACTTCCTCTTCTTGCACTTGAAATAGTGGTTCGGTGGACAACGTTTCGAAACCGAAGAGGGACTCAAGAATGGCGTTGTCGATTGGTTCAACCCTCAGGGGCGAGTTTCTATGCAGAGGGGTTAAAGAAGATGGTGCAGCGGTACGAAAAATGCTTAGAAGTGAACGGCGATCATGTAGATAAGTGAAGTAGGTTTGTAGCTAACTAAAAGTGCCAATAAAATGTGTTTCATATGAGTATATTTTTTCCTATGACTAAACGGGCCTTACTTTATGAACACGTCTCGGATTTATCGAGGTATGAATTACAATCTTGTTAAACAAATATAACGCGAATTTCCTATTGGTGTACAATTTTTAATGTATCTAACAGTAGATCGCAAGCCGTCCAGAGGGCGCGTAGCGGGGTAGTTAGGGTACCATCGATTTATGCGTACAATTGAGCTTGCACATGAATTACCATTACATGGTTAACCTTTAAAGGTTGGTGTTAGACGGACACAGTCTGAAAGATGTGGCCTTCATGATATCGTGAGCCAAACAATTGAGGTGCTTTTCAACTGCCTTCCTCAATAGTGTTTTTAATGTGCCTTTATCACCCAAATGGCCGCCCCACTGGGGTCAGGTGCCTTTGCAGCTGCCTTACCGAGGAACGGACGCTGCGTCAACTACCTTTCATCTCGCTCCTACACTTATGCATAGCATTAAATGTCAATATATACATATCCTCATGTACACAAAAGAACGCACACGCAAAATCGTTAATGGCTATGTACAACATGAAATAATGAATGTTTTAAATCATTAAAAATTTATGTTAAAATGAAACATATTGAAGTGAATGTGTACGGTTGAGTATTTTTGCAAGCAAAAAACTAGTAGATAAATCTATCAGTTGTGAATCATATGTGAATATTTAATGTGATTTTATCTCAATCCGAAGTGAAAAAACTCCTAAATATCGTATATCACCCGACATACAATTGAATTTTTGACCAGATGAGTAAAAGAATTTCTCCTCGAGTTCGTGCGAAAATGTGGAGGAAGGAAGCAGGTGCGTGAATGGGTCAAATAATGCTTTCGTCGTGGATTCTCAGGGCCGTCACCTGTTAGAGTGCATGCTTTCTCTCCTCCTCACTTCATCTGAAATCAAGGGCAGAGGCGTGAAACCCGACATAACATGGAGATTCATTTTTTGGTCCTCTCTATTCCAAAGTGCATTCTCATTTATGGAATGTTTTGAAAGACGTTAGGAAAATTAGTAGGGACATTAAAGGAAGAATGGACTTAGCTAAAGAAACTTTTACGAGGAGGATTCAGTTGATGACAGGCACCTTTTGTAAAGATTTAAAGAAAATATGAGTTAAAAGTTTTATTTGTGTCATAATTTCCTGTCTTTTTTTAAAAAAAACTTGGTTGTTAAAACTAAACAGACAAACTTAGAATGTAATTGTTTGAGATTTTAGTGAGGAGGAAGATGGAAATGTGAAGTGGGTGAGAAAGAAATACAAACGAAAAAGTGTTTGGGATAGGGGAGAAGGAGATAGGACTGCCGGAAGTAATTCAATGATATATATATATATATATATATATATATATATATATATATATATATATATATATATATATATATATATATGATATATATATATATATATGATATATATATTCATATACGCGTCAATTAATATACATATAATTTAATACATAATTTATTAATATTATATATATATATTATATAGTAGAGGAAAATGTCAAAGTAAAGTGGAAAGGAAAAATATGAAAAATTAATGTGTTTATATATATATATATATATATATATATATATATAATATTGAAATTTATTGTATTTCTACTTGGAATTTCATGCTTTCTTTATTAAGAGAGCATTTCGCGAAGTTTAACTCTTTCACAGTCAACATCATATTCCGCTTCGTGGATATAAATTTTTCATCAATCGATTTCATGGATATATTGGATCCAAGAGGCTAAGGCATTGGCTAAGGGGAGAGATCCTAAAAAATTGCTGGAGCGGTTGATATCTGTAAGCCCTCTTGACGGGTACGTGAATGGATTTTACTCAGGACTGGATTTTTGTGCATTCGACTTAAGTGAGCATTAATAAATTTTTCAATTGACTTTGCTATATTCCCACACCATTCCCAAAGTTCTCCGGTCTTCAATCTTAATAATGTAGTCCAATATGTATCCATGCGTCGTTGACGGAATGCACAAAAAATAGGTAATTCGGAGGGCTTGCATTATTTAAGCAGAGCATTCTTGTTGGTTTATGAATAAAGAAATGGCTTCCTCATAAACTTGGAAAGCATTAGTTCATACAGGGTAACGATCTCTTCACTAGTGCAATATATTATATAGATATTAACGCATATTCTTCTAACATTATACAAGATTGAAGATATTAGAACTGGTTGCATTTGAAATGCCACGTTTAAAAAGGGATAAAAGTCGTTTTGAGATCAGAATTTCGATCCAAACAAAACCCATGATTTTCCACTCACGTTACAAAGGAAATTTTTAAAAATGCAATCGTAAGTTAGCGGTCAACCTGACGGAACGTCATTGAGGAACAACCAGCGTTCCGTTGAGCGACTCGTTAGCAGAAATGCCTGGGTTTCTCTCTCTCTCTCGTTTGCTCGCTTCCGGATTTCGGTTTGAGGCCTCTGTCCGAGCATCCCTCCACCAACCCCCTCCCGCCATATCGCTACCATCCGCGCCCTTTTGCCCTACATACACACGTACCTACCCCACCCTAACCCTCCCCCCCTCCGTAAGCTCGCCTCTAGCGAGGGAGAACGAGGGGGTCTTTCTCCATTCAGTCCCCGGGACGCTCTTCCCCTCCCAACGCCCTCTCCCCCGCTCGTGGAAGATGACGTCACGGCTGGGCGGTGGCGGCGCCCACCTCCCCGACCTCCACCGCCACCCACGCACACCCCCCTCCTTCTCTTCCCTCCCCCCTCATGCCACCCTCCTCTTCGCCTCCCTATTACACCTGCCTCCTCCTCCCCCAACGCCTCTCGCGTGAGTGGCGCTCCCCACGGGAGATAAATCGTTTCGTCGAAGGTCCTCCTCCGTCACCGGGTCTAGAAATGGATGTGGAGGGATGGGGTGGAAGGAATTATGTTGGGGGGTGGACAGGAGGAATGAATTGGGGGTGAGGGGCTCGAGGGATTAACGGTAATAACATCACGCGTGTCCCTGTAATAGAGCAGTGGCCACCGGCACGGGTCGACGTCGAGTCCGGCGTCGACCCGGACCATCTGAATCTGCGCCCGAAGCATCTCGTGCGTTGGCGTCATCTCGCGGACCCCCGCTGCCCTTCGGCCACGTCTCCAGTGCACTCTTTCTCACACGTATCGGAATCAGAAAGGGTCACTAATGCGTTGACCGCAGACATCTGCTAAGAGTATAGATTGACACAAAGAGCGCGACAGTGGTGAAGAAATTACCAACGAATGCGCAATCGGTCGAGTGGAATTGATGAAAAAAACAAGAGCAAACATTCCAAAGGCTGTCTTGATAGGTGAGGCTGGGACTCATATAATACCCGCGGTAAACCTGAAATCTCCCAGGCTAATTTGGAGGAGCAGTTCCTTTCCCTGTGCCGCTTGTGGTTTCCGTGGAAGAACAGGTACCCGAAAAATCTCAGAACTTGGTAAAAATGAGGGTGGTAAAATATATCATGCAGGATCAAACTCGGATCTGGAGGGTCCGAGTCTGGGTCCGACCCCAGCACTTCCTACGGAACTATCATTTTCAACCTTTAAAATTAGAATTTATAACCTGATTAAAATAATGGCACGGAACTAGGAAAATGTATATCATAAATAAAGAAGCAAAAATGAAGCAGGAAAAAAGAAGAATATTTTTCACAAGATTGTACCCGCTTATCTTCAACTACCTGTGCCTGATTTGAAAGTTTTTTGTGAAATATATATATTTTTAGCTTTTCTTACTAAAGGTTGCCGTAACCTTCAATCAACTTGGCAAGCTCATCCTTTGGTAGTTTCAAACACTCGCAGTTTCCTCAACTATTTTGTACATCCAGTAGCTAAGCGCTTTCCCAACACTTTATTTACCACGTCCACTCTGCATTGCGGTTTAGGCTAGTCATGGGGTTAATAATATTCCGTAGGTACAAAGGTTTTCCCATGAAGGTTTTCCTCAATATATTTCCATCAAAATGAGCACGCTGTTGACACTTCCTCGTATCTGATGGCCACTTGGTTGCAACACAGGGTGTTATTTCTTGGAAAATGGGAATAAGTTGGACGTCATTTCTATCGTAGAACCTGGAAGGAAAAGTGGTAGGTCTCCTAAATTTTCCTCGTTCAAGGAATTCTCATCATTTTCCTCATTTCCTTGTATGCTCTGAAAGAAACACTGATCGAAAAGAGATTGCAAATGCTAAAATTCAACTGTGATTCGCGTTTCATTTCAATAACATGACGAAAACTCACACACACTGATATGTGCACTGGTATTGCATTAGTATGGGAATCTTTTGTAAATATGGTTGGCTAAACAAAATTAAAATGTACTAGGCATGGAATGGGAGAAAGTAAAGAACTTTTGGGGGAAATTCTGAGGCGTAAAACTGATTCAGGGTACTTTGATTGGCAATGAATTGTAAAAGAGGGGAGCATGTTGAGTGAGGATTGGGGAGGAAAAAAGTGGTCTTGTTGGATGGGGACAGTAAAGTTAGAGGGAGTCCATCCAAATTGCCCCTTTACCTGTCCATTACATTTAAAGAGAACAGAAAAAATGTTTCAATATTATTCCTCGAATAAATTCCGCAACACTGATGAGGAGAAGTTGTGTAGCGAAATGTTTTAATCAGTTATTTTTTTAGTTACATGGTACCCTGCAAACCACCGCCAGGGTGTGTGGCAAGAGGTGAATACTGACCAGCCTACTTTTGACACAAAATACTTTTCCCTCCTCGCGAGGTCGGATAACGTTATTCTGATCCCTTATCGTTCGTGAAAAAAATGGCATCATAAATCTATCTGATCCACACTTAACCTTTTTTTTAATTTACTCACATGATATCTCCTACCGTAGTACGATGGGGGCAATAATACATTATCGCTAAAGAGACCTTCCAATTTATGCGAGAGATTTAATCTGTAATTTAACCTTCGCTCCGTGAGTGATTCCCAGCCCAGCCTAGCTGTTCTAATATTTTGGATACGCAATTCAGTTTATCATTAAAGTCTTTTACAAATCTAGCTCCTCTACGCTGTGCGCGATCCAATTCGTCAATTAATCCAACTTCGTGAGAATCCCATATACTTGCAGCATATTCTAAATGAGGCCTAACCAGCGAAAGATAACATTTCTCTTTAATATTATCATAACATTTTCCCAATACATTTCTAATCAAACCTAATTTTTGGTTAGCTTCTCCACATATTCCTTGTATGTGTTTCACACAGGAGGGGTCGTGAGCGAAGGTAACGCCTAAGTACTTAATCGAGTCCACACTTCTATTCCGGTACTCTTGATTCAGTAGGCTTTCGGGAGGAAATTGCTCTTATTATTCCAAAAATCAATCACAGTTCACTTTTTTACGTTTAATTCTGATGGGTAAATGTTGTACCATCCTAGGTATATATTTCTTGGTTTCGGGTGTCGCGGAAACGATGGTTTCCACATTGTATCGAAGGAAAGAAAGACGTGTTAGGAGAAATTTAAGAAAGAAAAAGAAGTGGATTCAGGGCATTTTGATTGGCAATAGGATGCTGATAAAGAGGAACGTAATTAAATAGTAATATGTTGTGTTGGTCTGTAGGCATCCGAGACTTCTCGCATCTATGGTGTGTCCGTTTCCATGGTCCGTTCGCGTGTTCGCCCTTAATGTTTCGGCAGAACACACACGGGAGGCGCTCGTGTCATTCGATTTTCGCTCGTCAGGGGGAGTCCACCTTGTTAGACAAACTGTGAAATAACAGACGCCATTGACTTACCAATCCTCATGGGAGGACAGAATTTTTGGAATTGATCGCAGAATGACTTTTCTAGACACCGTGAGTGTTTCTGATATTAGGTGCTAATTTCATTATAACTTTCTTGTTACTCGCGCCACAAAAATATTTGGTATTAATTCTAATATTTTTGCACAAATTCGTTTCCGAAGTGAACTACCCAATGTATTCCGATTCCGATCCGAGAACTAAACCGTCACATAATAGTGGCTATCTTCGACCAAAACAATAAAATGATTAATGCTGGAAGGTGTTCAATCTGTGTTGACGTGGAAACTGTCTCCGAAAAATACACCATGGGCTCAGGGGTGCAGAGACGTCAATTACGATGTCCTCCTCAGTGTGACGTAACTGTAGAATGCTTCGGATAAGTTGACCGGTATTGAATGGACACCTCGGATAATAAGGTAAGTACAGCTCTGAGGAGAGAGATGCGCGAGCAGCCATTACAGAAAGAGTAAAGGGAGGAGACGATTAGGGGCGTGAAAACGGTTTTTACCCCCTCCGACCAATTACGATAACTTGTATGCAAAGATCTTTCCACATTTGCCCACGATATGCTCTCCGTTCTATGAACAGCTTCCTGTACTTGGACCCGCCCGAAAACAATTGTCACCGCGGGTTACGCCCGATGCGATCTCACACCCCTCATAACGTACCCTCTCTCCTATACGTAATATTTACCCTCCCGCATGACGTTATCGGCCACGCTAACGCGAGCAGACCATAACTGCTTGTGGACCAACCAATCAAAGCATCTTTTCCCAGTGCTCCCCCAGATTAGATGGCCATGAGACCACACCTACAAACATGAAAAATTCGAAATTAGAAGAAATAATATGAACGATGAATAGAATATTATGAACATTCGGTGGTGTTGAACGGGAACAATGGAATTAGAAGAGAAAAAAATAATTAAGTCAAGATAAGTAACGAAAAATAGTGAAAGTGGTAGATAAAAGTCTATGAGTATAAAATATGAACGGAATCTATTTAGAGATGTTTTTGAATTTCGGAGACTTTGACAACAGTGTTTTTGCTACAGTATATGAGCAGATTCTTCTTTTAAGTCAGTTAAAAAACCATAAACACATAATTCAACCCGAAGGTCGGTTTGGTAGGAAATGGTAGGGTCCATCCAGTACCAAGCCAGATAGCGTGTGAATATTCACACATCAGGGTAGGGCGGCCAGTTCCTTTCCCTGTGCCGGTTATGGTTTCCCAGGAAGGTCTGGTACCCGAAAAATCACAGATCTTGCCCGGAAATCGAACCTGGGCCCTCCGAGTCATGTAGTCCAACGCTCTACCCCATGGACCACCGCAACCCATTTAAGTCAGGTTTTTAAATTTGTTTCCACGGAAATTCCAAAATCCCACTTTACGCAGTTGATTACCAATATAAAACAGTCTTACCTGTGTTTTCGATTACTTTTCCGCGTACTGTCCAACAACAACACACTATGCAAACAAATCCCCTTTCCTAACATCCCGTTCCAACTGCCACTACTCTTGAATATTTTCTACCCAACCCACTGCGGGAGCAAATCAATCCCTCCTCCTCTCCCGACTCTCCCTATCGTCCCCCCTCCCTTCCCCATGCCTTCCTCGTGATCCTTCTTGGCCGTAATTGTTTCCCTGGAGACAAAATTTCACTTTCCCCTTGGCGACCGCATATCCTCCTCCTCTCCCTTCCCTGTAACGAGCCCATCACGATGAAAAACTTGCAAACGAAGAGTCTCTCCTCGCTCGCCGGTTAAAACTTCCTCTTCACTGCCGTGGGATGAAACGACGGAAGTACTTGGGCGCCTTCCTTCGCCATGCAAGACGCCTTGAGGGAAACACTTTTCGTATAAAGCAAACATCCACGGGATATGGTCGGAAGCGCAATCCTGTGAACGTTGAAAATAATGCTGTGGAGCTAGTCTCCTCTTTCGCAACTGGGCTCCAAGCGCTTAAACTAACGCGCTAAAGCGCTACAACGCAGTCAATGTTTTAAAATGTAAATTATCTAACGGAGACCACAAAAGAGCCGAGATATGTTGAGCTAGACATGATGAAGTAAGATCAGGTAAAATTAAAAATGCATTAGCAAAATAATCAAGTAGTCAAACGCTATTTATTCGCACTTTCTTAAAGAAGTCAAAGGAAAACTAATAGTTTTGCTGCGCATAAAATAATAGGTATATGAAATAAATGGCCATTGAAATTCCGAAAATATGTGCTCACGAGTAGGCTTCTCGAAGAGAAAGAACAAGAGAAAATTTCGAGCCGAAGAGTGCATTGAGATATTAAAATCTGACGTCTTCCTATTAACACCTGTAGATTTACAAATTACACACTTCTAAAGCCATTCCAAAACCATTTCAAATGAAAAACATGGGATAACATAAAAAATAAAATATTTTCATATCAAAAACCTATTTGTATTTTTTTCATTTATTCTGCCATTTATGCTAAGGAGCCCCTCATTAACATTAATATTACTTAAATTTCATATTAATGTTGGTGAAATAAAATACTATTGGCTTTATAATTTTCGTGTTAAATAGATGTTCCATCAACAAAGTTGAATCAAATCTAAAGGCAGTGAGTGAGATACATCACAATTTCAGCTTTTGGACATAATAAATATGCAGTGTGAAAAAATATTGGCATAAGGTCTTTAATTATATCCACAATGTATACGTACTGGTATTTCTCATGGAATGGTGTATATTTTACACTTTCCGCAAAATCAACAAAATATAATGTTTATAGGTAACGTACTTTAAAAAATTCAATATCTCGAAAGTGAACTAAAAAAGGGTTTCACCGTATTTAAAAGTGATATATTACTCCACCACCACTAGGATTAGAATAGCAACGTATTGATTTCAAAGGATCTCCAGCTGCTGATGCTACGCACCATATGCTCCACACTACAGTAAGCCCTTCAACTCTTTGTACTCCCTACCTCCTTTCATTCCGTCCAGTACAGTATGTCTATCCTATTAGTACCCATTAACTCTTGTCAAACGTTCTTCACTCTTATCACAGGCTTCAACATTCCATCGCCAAACAAAATGCTCGGCATCCATCCATCTATCCTGCCTCTTCTCCCAAAAAATCCCCTCTCCTCCCCCACTACATCTAGCACTTCCTGGTTCACTTTCCTTTCTGACCATTTCACTTTCTCTGAACTCCACACCCACAATTTTAAAGGCCTCCAAATCTACACCAAGATTCTACGCCCTGGTTAACACACCGCTCAAAACCACGCTCTATATCAAAGTGTTGACGAACTTTTTCTCAACATTTTTACTCAAAATTCCCTTACATTAATTCCCTCCAACTTAAAAAGGCTCTAACATTATCATCTATTCCTTCGCTCACCATTGAGTGTCCTACCTCACTACCATCCTCGCCTACAATTTAGTGCCAATCTCCCATCACTGTCAATTGTTTTCTACAAGACTAATCCGAAATGATTACCTTAACTTCATCGTATATATGAATGGCTGCTTGTTGGCAGGTAGACCTGCACAATTACCATGTGCGTTGGTATAGGTCCTACTACATATTTTATTCGATAAGTGGCTTGCTCTATGCTTCCTTCTTTTTGTTAAATTATTGCCATCCCAACACCGGCTTTCTCTCCCTTTGATATACTTACATTACTTGGTAACTTTCATTTCATTAATCCCCACTATCCTTTCATCTCACCCCATACAGTCCTAAACTAACTATATTTCCTCTTTCCAGTTCTAGCTTTATATTTTCTACTTGTCATGTCCTTAACATCGTACTAACATTACAAGTCCCCATTTTGATTATTTCGGTCCTCTTATGTGTCTTCTGTGCTTCTGCTGTCCCTTTCGCTTTGCAAGGATATCGTGAGATGACCACAGAAGCCTTATCTCTTCCGCCGTCCTTCTCGACACATGACCCTATACCCCGCGTGCCTTGGTCCCCAGGTCGTCTTTCATTAGCTCTTCTTTCAATGGTTCAAGGGCTAATTAACTGAAGTGTTTTCCCGTTGCCTTCCTCAATAGTGTTTTTACTGTGTTACCATCACATAAATGTTCGCACCACTGGGGTCAGATACCTTTACAGCCACCACAAGGAGGAGCAGACGCTGCGCGGACTACCTTTCGTCTGGTTCCTAACCTTTGACCTATCTGGCATGGGTGACCCCAACAAGAGCAATTATCATTGCTCCCATCAGCAAAGCTCTAGGGATCATCGGAACGCACAAACCCTTCCACCACGTCAAGGTTGTTGGCGTCCGTTGGGTCCATGCGTAGGAAACATTTTTTTTATACGCTAGGCAGTAGGATCTGGAATTTTGAAGTGAAGAGAATAACGCGGACAGAGAACATGTTGAAACTTCAGGAAAACTGGAAAATATTACGGATACGAAATTGGGAGGAATGTGAAAGGTATATGAGGCAACATGAGTAGTGAAATGAACATCTGAAGAACAAAATAACATCTAGAAACGGCGCCTAAGTTTTGCGAAGTGTTTTACTAGGCCATACCATTGTAAAAATCTACTATTATGGACCACCTTCAAGACGATAAACTACCCGTCATAATTCCTTAAGAAGAAAGCATGAAGCTTTTTCCTCTTTAACGGTAAACCAGAAAATGTTCCCGTATTTTCAATGGCAGAGATCTCCCGGAATTGTTATATTTCCGATGTACATGAGGTGGATATGTGAAACCTTGCAGAGTGATAAGTGAAGTGGAACATAACGACACATTAATGGTGTTCGGGGCAATTACGGGGGGCGTCGCTACCACTTTTTGAGCCAAAGTTCCAATTAGATAAGTAACAAACACACATTGAGATAACACGGACGCGTCTATAAAAAGATCAGATTTGGCCGCTTTGGCCTGCTACTATTATTTCAGAAATCTGTCACACATGTATATTTCGTGAATCCTAAGCAGATGAAGTGTGTGGGAAGGCTAGATGGTATTAACTGGTCTGAGGTGAAAAAAACAGTTCAACCGTATTGGTCTTTAATGGGAGTTCAGAAGTTGCCACACCTGTATTGTGGAAGTATGAATGACGTGGATAACAGATTTGGTAATTTCATAAACTCTAAACTGCCTTTTTTCCAATCGAACGATTAAACTTTCCAAAAATTCTAATTTATAAAATCCCCGCGAGTGAATCTGGAATGAATGGCGAATGAATCCTCAATCGAGTTAAGTTTTGAAATAATTGGCCCGTATGTATCGATTGGTTGAACAATTCGGCGAGAACAATTACAAAGTCACGCATACTCATTTATTTTCTTTTATAAATTTGCTTGCTCAAAGTTTCACAAGTAAGTATTTGATACTTGATTCCTCGGAAAGAATGCATAAGTACGTCTCGAATGGATTCGGGGTGAATGAAATTTGATTTATGTGCTTCCCACTTTGTTTTACCAAAATTATCTCAATCACGCCCCGCATTATCTACCATCATTAATGAGATCACGTAAAATGCGTATATCGCAGCCACTATTTAGGCAGCTTATTTTACTTTTAAAATTCTTCGGTATAAGATGTAAAGTGTTTAAAATTCTAAACGAGGCAAGTCATTATCAATACATCAGTTGAGATTTGAATCCACGCCCACGCACACAGCCAGCAAGCGCTTTACCCACTGATCCACCTTGCTCGGAGGGAACACGTAGGCATTGCAGAAGAATCTCACCTGGTGGCGGAAGACAACGAAGGAATCGACCGTATTTCGTACGAAGTGCCGACGGACGAACCGATTTCCGGCGGAGAAAACGACGGAAGCAAGCGAAAGCGAGCGTCCTCCTCTCCGTTTGCCCACCGCCCCCTCCGCCCTTCCGCCTCCCTCACACTTCCTCCAAACGCCCCTCTCCCCGCTGTCAGTAAAAATCCGACCAAAAATAAAAAGGAGTGCCAAGCAGTGAAGAGAAGGGGACAGGACGCTCGTCCCTCGAAAGGGGAGGCGGAAATGGGAGGATCCTGCGATACATTACCCCTTTTAAACACGCATGCACTCAACACCCGTACCAACTAAAACACACGCACTTATTGCCCTTAAGCGTTGGTATCCCTCGCTTATATGGACAGCATTATCTCCCGCCGTACGTTACGGTGCCCGAAGGGTACGGTAGGTACCTAGACTTTTGGCTCTATGTGCAACCACCTTGATGAGTGGGTTCAAGAGAGATGCAAGGTCTCCGTGGCCCTGAGTCGGGAGCCCAGTGGTAGCGAAGACGGTCGGCATGAAATAGCCTTCCCATTCCAATCCTCTCTGCAAAAAATCATTGTGATAAAACGTATCTTTCCTCGAGTTCCCCGCGCACGACCCTTTGGCCCACACGTCAGACGGTGGGGCAGGGCCGAGGGAGGTGTGAGGAAAGGAAGATCGTAACACCCCCTCCCCCTTCCCCGCTTCCGAATTCCACCCAACGCAGCCTCGCTAGCCCACACAAAATACCTCCTCCACCCCGCCCCCCGACCGCCAAACCGGGTAACAAAAACCCCCGCCGCCAACACCCTCTGCCGGCTCAAACTCATATTGATCCAGGCATCCCTGGTACCCCCCCCCCCCGTTCCTCTGACGTCTGCGGCTGACGTCACGGGCGCCCTCCTCTCCCATTGGCGGACTCGATGCAAGCCTTTGGGTTGGACGCGACCCCTGGGGCTGAGAGGGGGAGGGAGGAGTGGGAAGGAGTGGGAGGAGTAGGGGAAGGGATCACGGGATGTGCAAGGGTATGGCGAGGGATAAAAGGGGTACGCGTACACGCTTCACGTGTGGAAGACCGGGCGGAGGGGTGGGATGAGAGGGTTTGGGGGAAGATCACCTTCCTCGCAGTTGCTTGTCCGCCCACACGATCGCCGCTCTCCTCCCTCTGACACCCCCCTCCACACGCCCACCACGATCGAGAGCAAGAACCGCCTAAAATCCCAATTCCCCGGAGCCCATTGGGTGCATCCCCCGCTCCTCCTTCCGCTCCCCACGCGGCCTCCATCCCCGCACCGGCGCTCCTTCACACCGATTTGGACATCATCCCCACTTCGCGGAGACACATCTAACCCTTACTTAAAGCCATTTTTTTACGTATAGCAGCCCTCCTGATCTTTGAATGCGAGTGGCCTCGGTAAGGACACATGAAACTTGAAGGCGCCAGAAACATGAATGGCAACGTTCTCCTCTTCTTCAGTTCAAAGGCCAGAGATCCATCGTCAACAGTTTTCCATTGTATATATATATATATATATATATATATATATATATATATATATATATATATATATATATATATATATATATATATATATATATATATATATATATATATATCAATGTAATGCATGTAGGTATAATACAATGCATGCATAGAATATATATATATATATATATATATACATGCATACATACATTTACAATTTAATTGTTTCCATACTCGTTTTATTGATTGGATCGTATCACAAATGTATGCATTCATTTTCTCCGCTTCGTAGGATCACCTCATTTACTCTGTTTTTGTGCCCAAAGCATTAAAATAAATCATTAGCATAACTACTGCTATTTGTTAGGGTAAATTCCGACACTCCAGCTCCTCCATTACTTTCTCAATATATTCCCAACGGGGTTTACCTCCATGTTTCTTTCCCCTCACACACACGGAACCCTCTAAATCTTCTAAGGAAAACTTTCCTCCCTCCAAATATACCAATCCAGCTATTTTTATTCTTCCTTATCCGATTTAACAGAAAAGGTATCCCTTCAATCTTTCTCAAAACGTATTTATCACCTATACTATCTGATCTTGTGTACTCACTATTCTACCTTAAACACATAAGTAAGAGGTTCAACTCCATTTCTTTCCACGACTCTGAGAGTCAAAATTCAGTTACTAGAAAACCCCAAAAATGGTTCTTAACTTTTGCTTTCTTTGCTGTTAGTTTTTTCTTAAAAAATTATTTTTTTATGCTTATGTGTTTGTCATATTACGTATGACAAATGTAATTACTTGGACCCTATGGCATTCGAACTCAGCCCGGCGTTTTTTTTCAATTGCTCATTCGATAATTTCTCTTTTTGAAGTCTTTCAGAAATTCCAGGTCTATATCAGGTCAAAAATCACTACCACGACAAATAGAAACGTACACATATATCCTGACTCATAACCAGTAAATTAATGGTAAATTAATTAATGTCTGATGAATTTCAACATGCCCAGATCATTCTCGGATAACGCTTTTAAATAAACATAGTATCTCTAACAAAATATCGGCTAAAACCTTGTTCGTAAAACATGAGAAATTGAAAACAGGACTTTAAAGCACAAAATACACCTCAAAGTTACATATAACCGCTCTGATGAAAAAGAGTTTGGAGATCGTATCTGCAAATTTTCCTGTTTTTTTAAGTTAAGAAATCAAATGAAGACCTTGTTAAGACCCAAATACCACTAAAGTTAATTGGTCATTTGATCAACTAAAATCAGTAAGTGGTATTATTTTTAGTTTAAATGAACTTTGTTGTGACAGTAATTTAACGGTCAGCCTAAGCGCTTGCTTAGGTAGTCGCAATCACGGCGATCAAGTCCTTGGGAAGGTACTTGAGAGTGAGTCGTCAACAAATGACTCTCAACATTGCGTCACGACACCAGTTTCTTTGCTGGCACGCCGGAGAAGTCCTTTTGGGGTTGGAGTTTGATGACGAAATGAAAAATTGTAAGAACCGCTCGCCCATAATCATAAATAAATGCGAATATCTAGATGAAACTGGGCACAAGGACAAAAACTTAATGTCACCAAAAATTCAGTAATTAAAATCCCCTAAAGTAGCCATATGTTTGAAACTTGATTTGAAATTATATCTTTAACATCAATGGCATCTAAATTGGAACGTAATTTGATGAACGGGCTTGTCATCGCTGTACTGAATTGTGCTGGATAAATAATTTCAAAACCTCCGAATGAAAATTCAAGGGAGCAATGTAATCATTTTCGTTTCTCTATGGAGAATCTGAGAACATTTTCATTGAAAATGCAATCCTTATATGAAAGATTGCACGGGATAGCTGCTTATAGGTTCTCCATGACGACATTATGTTCACTGTTTCAGTAATGATGCCATGGAACTGTTCCAATATGGGAAATAAATCAAATAAGAAAACTCTCATGTTATTTGTTGATAAATTTACCACTTTGTGCGTGAAAATATTCTCGTATGTAATTTCGTTAAAATTTACCACTACGGCATGATGTATCTTAACGAACCTTTACTAAATATGCATATCTGCTGATAAGAAATCGATGTTCTCTGAAGGTTTAAAGACGCACTATTTAACTAAAATACCTCAGTATAAAGAAGAATCACCACATCGAGAAAGTCACCTTTTTCATTCCAATGAATGGTACGTTACGCGACAACAAAGTCAAGTAGATTTTCCTAAACCCTTGTTTACGATAAATCTCATTCATCACTACAAAGATATTATCATTTCTTTGGGTAGATGACTGTGCTTACTTACAATATAAGTCATTGACACTGGATGGTTGTGCGGACAGAAAAGTTCAAAAATGATAAATGGGGAAAGAAAGTACCTATATCTTTCAGGACTGTGTGACCTGAGCCGAAAGGATTGTGGGGACTGCTGGAGGGGATATTTAGAGTTATGCGCCAATAGCTGGTGGGATGTGTGTAAAGCCGCAATTGTAAAGAATAAGTTACTCGAAAGGAGGGTTGTGAATATGGATCAGAAGAGTGAGTAATTCAGCAAGTGGTTATAAACCTCAGGATAATGCTGTAACGCATGTCCAAGCGAAATCCTATTCCCCGTTTGACTCTTTATTCCTTAATAATTATTTGCGTTGAAGTTTCCTATTATTAGCCTTCAGCAAAATATCGTGTCCCTTAGGATGTGTCGAATTAATTTCCCCATTATTCATTTGATTGAACCTAAATGTTTCTCTCGACATCCATTCTCTCATGTACTTTTGAATGGTATAATGGCACAAATCAATGGTGTAGTTTTTTTAATTAATCGATTTCATTTTGATCATTCATCGATAGGGACTACTTTCCATCGCCTCTAATTTTATTGTCTCTACTATCCCACTTTTCAAGTCTCACAGATGGAGAAAAGTAAAACTATATAAAGGTTTAACAAACCACTTTCTTATGTCTTAGTCTTGGCCTTGAGTAACCCATCTCGGTCCTATGGAAGTCATCATTTCCTCAAAATTCCACCTTTTTAACTACCATTGACTCAACAAAGTCCATTTTTGGACTCTTGAAGTTAAGGAGTTAGTCCACAACTGCTAAATTGCAGTCGCTGCAAATATCTGTCCCCCCACAGGATAGGGAAAATGGCCATTGAAGGGATTGTGACTTTGGGTTTAATATTGGAAGGCATGCGCTAAGAGAATATGGCAACAATGCCTTTTTTTACAGGATTTGTTTTAAGGAGGCTTTTAAATTATTAAAGGGAGCAAACTTCACGAAGGTAAAGTGGACTGAAGGACTAGGACTAATTATAAACTTGTGCAGACTGCAGTAAGTAACTTTCTCAGGTGGAGAATCAAGATGGGCGGCGGCAGGCAGAGAAGTAAGATAGGGTTGCCATTTGGCACTCTTGCTTCCTAATTTATGCTTGTGGGGAATACTACGAGGAAAAAGAAAGGCTAGAGGTTAGAACAAAGATAAACTGGAAAATGATCTTTCTTTTTCGGTATTCGGTATTTTCGGTTTTCGGTATTCTTTAGACACAGATTAATGAAAATAAAAGCATAACTTAAAAAAACGTTGTGTTTAGGAGCCAATCTTGAAGATTTCGCAGGCAGGAGGAAGGATAAACTAACCCTAGATGAAATAACAGTGTGTTGAAGAATGTAACCAAAGGAAGATGGACTATGAGCACTGCAATAAAAGGGAGATTAGAAAAAGAGCGGTACGGATTCGCTCGGTGGCTGAGGTAGAAGATTTTCACGCCAGGATACCGAGTTCAAAACCCTGTCGATGAGGGGCTTTCTATTTGGAACACCGATCTCCACTTTCGCATCGAGCGGAGAGCGCTTCAAGTGAAGTAGACAGTTCGTTGAACGAGAGAAGGAAGATGAGTAAAAAGAAGCCCGCTGTTGACGCAAGCCCCCTCGTCGTGTTTTGTCGAGAGCCGTCTGGTGCTTCACTCCTCATTTCCCCCAATATCCACCCCCACCCTTTATGCCCTTCTTCCCAGTCCTGAGGTTCCCACTGCGCGGAGTGTGACACGGTCTTTAGAAGCGTTGTCTTTAATAACTTAATTTCACGTCGTTGCTGCAGCTCTTCGATGTGTATCTAATTAAGAGAATGTCTTTTTTATTCTTTCGAGTAATTTTGTAATTAACTATATTCTACACCACAGTCCGCCACAGTTGCGTGTTGTAAAAAGACTTCATTCAATAGATGGTAAAGTGGGAATAACTTTAAGTTATTTATTTTAGTATCTCGTAATTTCATAAGGCAAACTATTAGGCAGTAGTTGCCAAAATGAATTTCTCAGATATTTAGTAAAGCTCTAGGTTGAGATGGCTGCAGTATTAAAAAGATCATATAAGGAAAATTTATTTTTTTAAATAATATTACCTTAAAAATTGATTAAAATATATGCAATGAATAATTACAAGAGATACAATCTAGTTCAGATAGTTTGCTTTAGGGAAACAGTCGAACTTTTCTTTGAATATGCATACGTTTGACTGAATGCAGCTTTTGTTCCCTGAGGTATTCGTTTGATTTAAAGGTCTCAGAAACCAAGACCGAACCGTTGTAATTAAACGTTTTATCATTTTTTATTCATTAAAGTCGGCTTTTAATTTGTCCCTCAATCCCAGGCGAAAATTCATTGTTTTATCTTTGCAGCAACCATCATTAAGACAACACGGTTAGCTGCACTTTAAAAATTCTCCACGATTTTTAATCATTTCTTTAAGACTTTTCTCACAATATCCGGAAAATCTTTCGAAACGATTCCATTTAGGCATTAAAACGACCAACGACAACCTGGAATTTATTGCTGAGAGCAAAGAACTTTTCGCTTAAACTGTCTTTCAAAAATGAGAACGTTTTTCATCTCGTTCGTGTTGATCCGGCGTGCTCTGAAGTGTGGCGTAGCACAAAAGAACCTGATGCAATCCAGAGTCATCGCAGCGGGGCCGTTCATGGTGATTAATCTCCTGTCATAACCTGCCAGACTACGCGTTGACTCTCGAGATCTTCACGTCCATGCTTTTTATTGCTCAAATTAACGACTCGTGGTTAATCACCGGCTTTACGCATAATGGAGGGGAAAATCCCACTGTCGAATTCTTGAGAAAAAAAAGAACTAAGCCAGCATGTGATCAACGAGACGTTTTTCCCTGAGATAAGCCATACTGCGATGAGTCCACGAACTGCGGTCCAGGCGAAGTCATTTCAAAGAGATATAAAACACCAACCTGATCCATTGCACTACAATTTTGAAGTATTAAAGCCTACCAAGGTCAATGAGAGAATGAAAAATGAATGGCGTGAAGACAGGCGGCAAAGAAAAACCAACGGTCTCACAAAACATGTTCGGGTGAAAAGTCACTAAACAAAATGAAAATGTCAACAAAAGAATAGATATGACAAGACGAAGCAAGGCCAGTCATTTTTTTCCAAGCGTGATTAATTTTCTGTGGACAGTTAAGCAAAAGAAGAAATGTATTCCCCATTAATTAAAGGAAATTGGATTCGCAAAAATATTACGGTTCCGAATCCCGCCTCAGCCATGTGCCTACGTATGAGTATACAGCGTGATGGCTTAACCATTCTACAAAAAAGACTTTATAAAGCAAGCATAAGTCAATAGTCTCATTTGACATATAGTTTTCAATGAATATCAAAATAATTTATGAATAGTTGTATTTCAATGTACAGGTAGGGGCAAGAGAGAGGTAAGTTTTGAACACTATGCCGAGACCGAGAAACCGTCCAGTTTTCCAATATATTCCCACAAGACACAGAAATCTCTCGCCTTTTTCTCCTTCAACTCAAGCACTTTCTTTCTAATACTCTTCATGCCGTCCACAAACCCTATCCTAAGAATGAATCAGCGACTTGAAAATTTGAGTTTGAAATGGCTGGCTTCAAATCATTATACCTAATATGCTTACTCTTAATAAATTCCCGTCCACTTTTCCATTATTTACATTGCACCTTTGAATCACTAAAAAATCGTCAGTAACGTTAAACTCTCCTTCATTCTTTGGAGAAATCAACTTATATCCATCAAGGAATATTACAATATTTTCATAAATAGAGGGAGTTTTTATGAAATTGTGTTCAAAAACATTAGTTTCAGAAATTAATAGTAAATTAAATGCCACAGACAGCCAATATATTTTTATATTTAGCAACACGCAAAATCATTTAAATACAGAAATAAATATGATAAGCATTGCTAAAAATCTCTAGAGTGATGGAGGTCGCTCGCTAAATTGAATGTTAACAGAAAAAGAAAATCGTTATTCTAGGAATTCACTATTTGCCATTTGCTGGCCATTTTACCTTTAAACACTCAGTCGAGCAAGAAGAATTTTTCTCCGGGCGTTGCATTAAACTCCCAGAAATGAAAATGTATCTATGCTAGCAAAACAAAAATATTTATACTGCTTTTTGTTGTACATCATTTCATAAAAAGTATTAATCAAATACCTACAAACAGCAATATATGAAGGCTCTTAATAGAGCATCTGGCCAAAAAGGTAGCAATAGATAAGCGATAATCAGGGAGTTACATCGATAAAAATATTAAAAATATATCAACTTTGTGAAATAACTGTCAGTATCAAGTCCACAAAAATAACAAAATAGTAATTGAATTGTAAATTAGATGAAACGCTATTGAAAATTGCGCAAAAGAAAAATATTCTCAGAGACGAATACAATATTAATGGGATGTTGTCATGATGATCGCGATGATACAAAATCAAGGAATCGGAATGGAAAGTTCATTAATTACTTATTATTATGATTTGAAAAAAGAAATTGTTCCAAAGATGAACATGTGACAGCCGAGAATGCCACCATTTAATTAAGCTATTTTGATTATTTTACCTAAAGTGTTTTATTAGCAATGCAGCCTTTGAAAATTTATGTTTTTCATGCTCTAAGGTACTTACGTCTTAACCATTAACAGTCAGTTCAGAACAAAAGACTGTGTCACATTCTAATAATTTCCCCCTCCGCGAAAACAAAATTGGTCAGTTTAGAGGTCAAAATTCCCATTGTCGCGTTTGCTCCTGAAAATAACTTCAGGATTCGATTTATTAACCGCCGTATCAATTACAGTTAAGTTTAGATTCAGGAATGCGGTTCGGAAATCACGCTCTTGGGAAATCCGCTCCAATTGTTTGCCCTCCGTCCTCAGATTAGCGAGAAATGATTACCAAGAGAGTTTAGCTTGGGATTCCACTCGAGCACCCCGAGGGTTCACACGAAAAGCGGTTAGCAAGCGGAAAGCGAAATCGTCCTCCGAAATCACGTTTGACCTTACTAAATACCCCTTCTTGTTTTTCCGATCGATGGAAAATAAATCACCTTTATTCATATGCCCACCTCGCTATCATAAAAGCGGTCCTTCGGCTGCAGTATATCAAACTCCCCAAATGAGAACATGGCAAAATGAAGTTTTATGTGAAACCAATTTATTTACCTCATTCGAGAATCCCAAGGCCATATTAAGCGCGTTAAAAATTATTATACATGTATAGGGATCAAATAGACAACAGGAGTACTTTTTTGAGAATAGTGTGGAGTAATAGTATAAACTATGGGGATAAAAACCGGGGAGGCGACCGACAGCAAAGGTCATTTGTGCAATTAGAGATGGATGGGAAAGAGAAGGTGGAGAGAAACCCGGCATCGGCATTAGCCCACTTGTATCAAAAGTACCTAGGGGTCAACAATTTACTCGTAACGTCCCATCCGACGGACGTCGTACTAACTCAAGTGCTCTCTACAAAGCACCCAAGTAAGGATCGGGATAGCACTGAAAAAATGTCTGTCATCTCCAGGATTCGAACCCGAGCCATATCGGTGGAAAGCCATTACGTTAGCCACTGCACCGTTCCGATGCCGAATAGATTGGAAAACTGAAAATTGAACGGATCAAATGGCCCACACAGTGATAATGCTTACTATTCTCTTTGGCATATCTCACGAACATTAACCGAAATACTATAGTCATATTCCTAAGTAAGGAGAACAAATCGATCATTGTAAAAACACCTGGCAATTATCAAGCTAAAAATATATTAGAATTTTTTTTTAACTGAATGAAAATATCGGACCACCTTTCGTTCAAAATAAGTTGCCTCCTCGTGTAGTAGAGCTCACATTGTAGATGCGGGAACACATCTGAAATGAGGAAAAAATCTAGTTTTTGTGTAAAAAGCATGAAAAGTACGTCACATTAATTATACCTCAGGTATGGAAACTCAATCTGTGGCACAAGCGAAACCGCGGAAAAATCTTGAAAACTATATGCTGTTTGTCCAGCAAATACTTTCGGAGAGTAAGAGGACCTCGATAGCTTAATTGGCTAAAGCACTCGGCCGGGCATCGAGGGATCCGGGTTTGAATCCTGGTAAAGGTGAATGATATTTACACTCTGAAATTGTTGAATTGTAACCCATATTAGCCGATGACTCCGAACAAAAATGTTACTGCCGCGACATCTCCCCCAGTTTCTTGGAATTTACTTCGAGGTAGTTTGCTTCCGTTGTTCATCTGTCACAGAGGGTGAGCCCTGCATTTTGTTGAGCCACCCGAGCGTATGATTCAACCCTTGTAAATGGGGAGCAACGGAAGTCATCACCACAAATCAATTCAAGTAGGAAGATTTCCCTTACTAACGAAGGAGAAACTGGATCGGCGAGGGCCGCAGGTAAGGTAATCGATTAGGCATGGGGAAAGGCTCAGAACAAATGATAACGCTGCTCCAATTAGACCAAAATGTTTTTTTCATTTTCCGATTCCCTCACCCTCCAATTCAAGGAATGGCCAAATTTTATCACCCCTAAATTACATCAAGCCAACCCATTCTCTCCAACTTTTTTAACTGGAGATGTATTACCCGTGTTCTAAAGATTAATATCTCAAACCGTGCAGTTAACTCCCTTCCAGTTCTTCCAGGGACAGTGCATTAAGGTAACTTATCTATCTTTAGTATCGTCAAAAGTTTGGACTATTTCCTTGTGATTGTACACTTCCTTTCATCCCGTTTGCTGGTTTTTGACAAAAATCAGCATTTTCCGTTCCAAAGCAACGCGAAAAAGGTGTTTTCACAAGAATATCTAATTATCATGGAAAACGTCCGACATAAAAATTCAAGTTAAGTCAGTCAACATTGATCTTGACTAATACACGTTGTACATATAAGTTTATTTATATACTTATTTCCTACTCCAGGGATATCGATCTGATGGCGAAAGTAATATGACATTCATTAATGCGCTCTACGGTTTCAGGCTTCACTTTTCTTGGAAGTATTTAGTACCCATATGAAAAGATTTCCTACTTTTTCCACAGAGTTTATTTTAGGTACAACGTGTTTCAATGAATTCAGCTACCCATTGACCCCGCAAGTCAATGAAACGCGTTCTACCATAAAAGTATTTATTTGGATGTAGGACCACTCACAGCAGTAACTTGCCAATTTAAAGTGGAGCATGTGACATATACATAAGTACCCATACATAAAAAACAACAAATATTGATAATTCATAACAGAAATAACAATTGAGTGGAAAATTACAGAATTCTTTAATATGGGGATCATTGTCATCACTTCCCTTTAATTTTAAATAGGTGGTTTTCTGCTCAATTTTTCTTCCCGAAGCTTCCTTTTTCCGACTATTTCTCCATTTTTTAATGTCTTTCAGTTCTCGTTCCAAGTACCACATCTCTTGATATCTCCCCGCTCAGTTTTTCTAGACAATTTCCTCCTTACTCCGTCCGCACGCAAACATTTTTTTCGAACTATCCTTTATTTCTCAGCCCGTACATCTGTGTACCTTCTATCAGGCATACAAACTGCGCTGCACCACTTAGATTTTGCTCAATGTTCCCTTCCAAACCCTTCAATACAATGTAATCCATAGCTTATTCCTCTATCTCTTCCAACAGAGAGACAATTCTGCATTCTTCCATGCATATGAATTATAGAATAAAAATTACACAAAATAAAATGGTAACTGTTTTCAATTGGCATTTTTACGGCGCAAGATAGAAGTGATCATGCCGGAGTGAACTTGTTCTATAAATATTATTTTCAACATTGCATTTGTTCCAAAGTATAAATCGTCGATTCTACTGTGTTATAATGTGGATTTTGTATGACATCTAAGGGTGTAATAACTAAAAAGAGCTCACATATTTGAGACTTCAATTTAAATATATTTAATTAGTTGGCAGGACTATGACTCCATTTCACCAGGGGATCGTAATAGCCCAGTTTCCAGCTCGCGTAATTTGGGAATAACTCTTGATGTGTTCCGAAAAATTCCCATCCTGGCTGAAGAAATATGAAAAAGTTAAATTGCAAAATGCCCTAGTATTTGCGGTAAATACAAGTAATTTAAACAGTGCCCTGAAAAATGATCCATTAATATGATTTGCCAATTTCTATTGACTAATTAATAGTTAATTATTTTATTTTAAACATCTTTGCATTTCCGGCCTAACGCATCAATAAGAGCGGACTTCCATTAAAGTACGGAAATGTTTGCTGGCAGAGACTCTGAGATATCAGCTGCCATTGTTTCATGTAGTCATTGCTTTATGCCTTCCAGTGAAGCAAACCGACAGACGCATGGTACTGACGCCACTCACTCCCAGGTCCATTAATATTTCCCCCTCCATCTCCCTCCCCCTGCTCACTCCCAATCCATCTCGAAATTGATAGTGCACGCAAACTCCAGGTGTAACTAACTCCTCATTACCTAATGACTGATCAAGATAGTTCTCGTACGTTTACAAAGGGTCCAGTGGCTCCTGCTTACCTCACCGAGAGATTATGCTATGATTAACTCACGTTTTGCAGAGAAATAAACTGGCACCTTTCGATTGAATATCACACGGTGTTACAAAAATTAGCATTCGCTGATTTTTGTAACACCCTTACCTATCAAACCCGAATTTTGATCACGGTGGTGGTTTCGTCTATAAACATAAGTTTTTGGCACCGTTTGGGGGCGATGTTACTTGCAGAATAGAAACTGAGTATACCAATGGGAATGGATCGTGAAGCAGACTAACCCTGGTCATGCTCTGATCGTTGTATCAAACTGCATGCCCATCAAAGTGACCTCTCTCTGGGAATATCAAGGCCATTTTGCCCTCCGGGTGGAAATTTTGGAATGATCGCGAATACCGTCGTTGATCCCGTGACCTTTGAAAAGCGTACAGACACTTTTTCACAATAAAATCCAGCTTTAGTGTCCCAAACATTTAAAAAAATGTTAATTATAACCAAAGTAACTGTTTATTATTTGAAAGCATCCCTGCCAACTAAATATCACTTCCAAAAATCAAGACATCATTGTCGCATAGCTATGATTTTTGATTGGAACATAATTGAACAATTGTTGAAACACCTTAAAAACTAATCTTGCCCTGTCCTTATAGGGTATATGCATTTAATAAAATATGTAAACAATTTATCTAATAATTTGACTGATGTGTTGTGTAAAAAAGTATGCAACAGCTTAGTTCTGATATTTTTCTACTTGATTGGGAAACTGATTTTAATGAGATGGAGAGTTTTTTTTGTGTTAGAGATTGGTGTTTGAAAGTTTCCTTTTGTGTATTTTGTTTTGACTGATTTTATTTATTATTTTTTGTGATATTGATTGGATTTGAGATGTCAAGTTATTAAGTTTGATTTAAATACTTGGACTTGTGTGCCACCTGACATTGACTATCTGCACATGTGAGTTTTAATAATAATAATTATTCGAGCAAATGAGTAAATATGAAATATTCGTTTCTGCTTTCAAGCACAAAACTGGTTAATGATGATGTGATGCAATTGTTTCAGAGATTGCACTCGACGATATTTGAGCCGATTTCATGCATTTGAAGAAGACTTAACGGGTATTCCGAGCCGATGTGATGCTATGCATTAGTCCAGGAATCCAACCATTAAGGCATCATAGGAATCGCATCTGAGAGCAAATTATATCCAAGCTGAACATCGCTATGATTACCATTATGTACGATAACAAAGGGAACAAATGAGACGCTCAACTATCGTCTGGGAACGTGTTACTATTCATGAATTATTATTTGGCTTATCGCTCTACGTGCACCAGTAATTTTACTCTGCTGTGCTCAACTAATTTTCATCGGGGTATTCCGCGCGTTAAATGAATGAGGTTTATGAATAGATATAAAAAACTTCAATACTATAAGAGATGAATACGTTAACAATGCTGACTACAAAAAGAAGGACACTATAACATACCGCATTCATGCGTGATCCACTAACCCGCACCATCGCACATTAATGCGATCCAGATCCCTAATTGCAAACACTTCATTCACTATTCTAATTACGTTTGTTTACAACCACTTACTGTACACAAATACCTTGAGTTGAAACACGAAAAGAAATCTTTCCTCTGTTGGAAATGAAATTAAATATTTTTTTCGTATTCCAAAGCGCACAAGCACCGTCATGCGTTTCTGCCATCCCCTTCTCTCTCAAACCTCTTCACGTTTTATTCCAATAGTGATCCGCAGGTCCTTAACGGGGGGAGCGAGGTCCCGGAGCGCTTTCCCATTGGCTCCTGGCTCTCACGGACCCATGACCTTTCAACCCCCACACGGAGGTTCAATTAATTCATACCTCATTAAAACCCCAGGGAAACTTGTGGCAAGTGTGGGAGTACACCCAGCCGTTCGACCTACATCGAGGCCAGAGCAGACGTCATGGACAGAGGAGGAGGACCTCGCGCGCGCACACACGACCGCATTCACGTGAGCGCGACAACGGAATCGAATTATTCACGTCTTCCTGGCGGAATCGTCGTACGGTCATAAATGAAGGAAGAAGAAGACTAACCCTTGTGACGATCGTGACACCGCGAAAACGAGTCACGGGATTTCATTTGCGTTCGTTTGACACTTGTATCGATTTTAACGTACCAGCGCCGCATTTTTCATGGGGCGATGAATTGAATGAATATGAGGGCAATGGATAACAACGATGCTTGACCACGGGAATGAATAATCCCTCTTTTAAATAAAAGAAGAATAAAGTTCAAACCTGCAATCAAATCAGGATCAGAATAAAACATTAGTATAGTGTAACCACACTACAACGAACACCTATGGGAAAAAATCGATAATTATAAGGAATTGCCCAATACTGTTGTAATCGTTAGTAGTCAGGCAAAAAAACGAAGGAATGCGAATTAGTAGTCCATTACCACTGTACATACCTACGTAATTTAAAAAAACATATGAGCAGCGAAACAATGTAAAAAAATTTTCTTTGAAAAATTTATTGATTTCCCCATTTTTGTACTTTCCATAAAATGTGTATTTATTAATTTTTATTAGTCTCCTTTCACTTTGTTCGTCGATTCATGATTTTAATTGTCTAAATAATTCTTTGAAACGCTTTCAACTTATGCGCTAATGGCGAGGGTATTTTTCCAAGATTTGGTAACATCTTCACTTTGTTTGTCCATCTCCACTTTCTAGCTTAACATCTTCTTCTCCATCTCCGGAGTTAATTAATTCCTTATCATTTAGCTTCTTATGACAAATCCATTGCCTTCGAAAGCTGCTTATTTCCCTTTAAGATCTTGTTAATGAGAGAGCCATACATTAAAAATGTCCATCCAATTTTTTAACAGCAGTCCAACTTTCGGTGCAACACCGCCGTGATACTCATTCTCCAAGATCTTAAAGCTATTTCATCAAAGGAGACAAAACGCATGTACTACTTGGCGAAACGTTCAGTGTAGAGAAGCTAGATTAGTAAAACGTTATTATGATAAATATAATTGCGTATTAAGATCATTAGAGGAACTAGACCGGGACTCACTAATGAAGCGAAGATTATATTACAGATTAAATCTCTTGCACAAATTTTAAAGATGTCTCTTTGGCAATTAAGTTAAAAATGTATTATTTCTCCTATCATACTGAAGTAGGCAAGATCATGTCAATAAAATTAGGAAGATTGAGTGTAGAGCAGATCGATTTTAGATACCATTTTTCCCACACACGATAAGGGATCAGGATAACGTTGTCCGACCGCGCTAAGGGGGAAATTATTTTGGGCAAAAAGTATTATGGTGAGTAATCACCCCCTGCCACACATCTTGGCGGTGGCTTACAGGGTTCTACGTATGAAATGTAATGCATGTAAAATTACCTAGATGAGGACAGTTACCGCAAAGCATAAGGATTTACGAGAGGTGCAAATTAATGTACGGCTACAATCGTGGGCACCGATAATTAAGCAACATCAATTAATGCGGACCTAACGATCGTGGCGAAGAAAAATTTGAAAGTCAAACCGCCGGGATATTCGGTTGGGTTCCGATTCAAAATGCAAATCCGGCTCGATAACCACACGTCCGTGCGAGAGACGTGCGCGTGGGAGTAGCACGCTTTCGGGAACCGTGGCAGCACCATCGCCCCAGCGAAAAGCAGCGAAAGACATGAATGAATAGGAGGCGGGCGGGGGGAGGGGAAGTGGGTGGTGGTGTGGGCGGGGGAAGAGGGAATGAAAAGGGGGCGTGTCTGCGTACGACGTATTGTTGTCAGACAACTGCGCTTGCGTGCGTTCTCGTTTGCTCTTTTATTCTAAATTACTCACACGTGGAAAGAAAACGCAGAATAAATATAAATTTAAAAATGTACGGAAATGCGGAGATTTTTTTACGAGTGAAATACCAACAGCAGAGAAAAGAATGTGAGAAGCAATGGTGATGCGAAAGAAGCGAAGAATGAAGAAGAATGAACTCATTACCGAATGAAGCAGTACTTACTCACTTACAAGGGAATAGTGAATAAATAAGTGAAGCCCCGTCATCTGCATCTACTCAATACCCCGCAAGGCGCCGCAAAGGCGTGTGGCGGGGGGTGTAATGGCACCACCCGTAATTTAGAAAGAAAAAAAACCGCATGCAGAAGCTACAAATTTATAGTCCACAAACACCCAGATTGAAAATAATATATATATATATATATATATATATATATATATATATATATATATATATATATATATATATATATATATATATATATACGCGTATACACAGTAATCAACCCGAAGGTCGGTTTAGTAGGTGATGGTAGGATGAGCTCACCCATGTACCAAGCCCGACGGCGTGTTAATATTCACACATCAGGGTAAGGGGGCCAGTTCCTTTCCCTGTGCCGGTTATGGTTTCCCAGGAAGATCTGGTACCCGAAAAATCAACAAGCTTGGGTGGAGCTGCAGGTGCCCAAAGTGCCTTGCCCGGGAATCGAACCCGGGACCCTCCGGTCAGCAGTCCAACGCTCTACCCGCTAGACCACCGCGACCCGCATATATATATATATATATATATATATATATATATATATATATATATATATATATGCGTATTATAGACCACCCCACGTTAGCATCAACTCAATACCAGACCTAGAAAGACAGATACAAAGCTTTACATCCCACAAAAGTGAGCATAGCCTAATTATCGGAGGCGATTTTATTATTCCCACAATATGTTGGGATTCGTACAGTTTTATAAATGGAGGTAAAGATGCGAGTCCCTTTTATTTGCGTTCACCTCGAATTCCCTACATCAATTAGTCACTTCACCAACAAGGGGAAAGAACATTCTTGATCTGTTAGCCACAAATATACCCGAAAAGGTTTTTAATATAGAAGATGTTGACGGAATCACTGATCACAGGGCTGTAAACACTAAATTTTCTCTAAGCGTAGATAAAGTAAACAAGTCTAAGAGAAAGGTTTATTTGTTCAATAAAGCTGGCTATGATGGCTTAAAATGTGAATTAAAACGTTCTTTTTTATATTTAACGAATTAAGCAAAGCTAGTAGTGTCGAGGACACTTGGAATAATTTTCTTAGGATAACACGTTCAGCAATACAGACATTTATACCTAGTAAATACATAAAAGAGAATAAGGAACCCCGACGGTACAACTCTGAAGTACGGAAATCTCTTAGGCGGCAAAGGGTGTGCCATGCCAGAAAGAAAGACGCAGTTAAAGATTCCTCCCCTGATAAAATCAACGAAACCATACAGAATTACAAAGCATCTAGGTCCACTGCCAAGGAGGCCTTCCGGAAGGCGCTAGCGGAATTCAAAAGGAAAAAATTAGGCGAACATTTGAACGATAACCCAAAGATGTTTTGGTCCTACGTCAGGGAAGTGCAGGGGAAAAAGTCCACCGTAAACTCATTGAATGCCGAAAAGGGGGATAAAGTAACGAGTAGTTTAGATAAAGCCAACATATTAAACTCATTCTTCCAGAGTGTTTTCAGCATATGCTCACAAAATATACCCGAGAACCTTCCGAAAACATTTCAGCATTCAATGCAAGCAATCAATTTTTCCACCCGCGGAATAGAATTACTCCTTAAAAACATAGACCCCAACAAAACTCCGGGGCCTGATGAGATACCGGCGCGCGTGTATAAAGAACTGTCGGCTGAAATTGCCCCTTATCTTGATATAATATTTAAGAAATCATTAGCAGAAGAAAGCGTGCCAAACGGCTGGAAGGTAGCTTCGGTAACACCCATATTTAAAAATGGAGACAGGGAGGACCCCAGAAATTATAGGCCAATATCGCTCACTTCCATTTCCTGTAAGATTCTTTAACACATCATTGTTAGTTCAATAATGAGGAACCTCGATAGCCAAGATTTATTGATTAATAACCAACACGGCTTCCGTAAGGGTAGATCCTGCGAAACTCAGCTCGCACTTTTTGTACATGATGTATTGAACTCCGGTGAAAGAAATATTCCAGTTGATGCGATATTCCTAGATTTTAAGAAAGCTTTCGATAAAGTCCCTCATTGCAAATTACTCGCGAAATTGGAAACTTACGGAATACACGAAAGTATTATTAACTGGATTAAACAATTTTTAAGTAATCGTGTCCAAACAGTCGTCCTGGACGCTGTATCATCCGATACTGTCAAGGTCAGGTCGGGTGTACCACAAGGAAGTGTCATAGGCCCCCTCCTATTCCTTATTTACATAAATGACCTCAGTATCGTAGGTAATAGCAAGCTCCGTATTTTCGCCGATGATGCAGTCATTTATGGGGACATTCGAAGTCACGAAAACAGAGTCGTGTTAGCCAACGACCAAGATGCAATTCAAAATTGGTGCGATACATGGCAATTGGAATTAAGTTTTTAAAAATGCGTAGTAATACATGTTTGGGAAAAGAGTAATTCCCTCCCTTACAGTTACAAAGTGAAAAAAACCAAAATCGCGAGGGTAGATTCCTTTAAATACTCGGGTGTAACAATTACTCACGATCTGTCCTGGGGAAAACACATACGAGAAATATGCGGTCGTTTATACAAAATTGAGATTTGTGAAAAGAGTGCTAGGTAAATACCTACTTCTTCCTCCTTGTGGTTGCTCGGTGGCATGTATAGCTGAACTATGACCAAGTTCGTCGGTTCTGCTTTAATCTCTACGAGTAAAATCCTCTCAGTTGCTTGTTCTATGTTGACTACGCATCTGTCTACCCCTTTATTTAATATTACGGCAACCCCTCGTTGGCTCTCGTCCCCACCGCTGTATATTATTCAATAATTATCACTCCAGTAATCCCCGCTATCCTTTCATCTCACCTCGCATAGACCTAAAATATCTATATTACCTCTTTCCATCTCTTGCTTAATATTCTCTATTTTGCCTGTCCTCAACATTGTCCTGACGTTCCAGGTTCCTATTCTAACTACTTTCATCTTCTTCGGCGTCTTCTGTCCTGCTGCTGTTATTTCTTCCCTGCAAGGGTTTCTTGGGATGACGACCGCGGAAGCCTTGCCTCCCCCGCTGCCGGGCACGACACGCGGCCGCTTGGGCCGAGTCCCGCAGTTGCAGTACAGGATAATAAATATGGTTATTATTATTAGGTAATCTACCGGTTAAGGTAGGTTTTTGGATGGACACAACTATCAAATAAACATTTTGTAACTCCAAACAAAACCCAATCCAGCAACCTAAACTACATCAGGTCCCTCTTCATCTCTGTGTACTTCTTTCCTCCCTTCATCCCATCCAACATCCCTACCCTGTTCCTGCCCTTACCTCGCTTGCCCAACATTCTCCCCTCTATTACCTTCTTCAACATTCCACTACCGCTCAATACGCCTTTCATCCATTTTTCCTGCCTCCATAGGATTTCTCTAAACAAACCCTTCTCCTCACTCACCATCTCCAGTACTTCCTCATTTGTTTTCCTTTCGGTCCATTTCACCTTCTCCATTCTTCTCTACACCCACATTTCAAAAGCCTCCAATCTACGTCTATCTCCTGCTTCAGTGACCACGTTTCCGCACCATACATAGCTACGCTCCATATCAGAGTTTTTACGAGTCTTGTCTTAACATCTCTACTCAACGTCCCCGTCATCAACTCCCTCCTCCTTGAGAAATCCTCCTTGCCTAGCGCAATTCTTCTCCTTACGTCCCTACCACTTTGACCGTATTGATCCAAAACACTTCCGAGATATGTTAACTGTTCTACCTGCTCTATTTTTTCCCCGCCTATTTTAATATTTAGCTTCTATAGTGCCCATCATTATATTCTTGGGAATCATAATTGAGGTGGTTTCCCGTTGCCTTCCTCAATAGTGTTTTCAACGTGACACCATCACTTAATGGCCGCCTCACTGAGGAACAGACGCTGCGTGGACTACCTTTCGTCTGGCTCCTAACCTTCGACCTATCTGGCATGGGTGACCCTTCCAGGAGTAATTATTATTACTCCCGCCAGCACAGCTCTAGGGGTCATCGGAACACACAAGCCCTTCCACCACGACAAGGTTGTAGTCCATGGGAGGGAATAATAATAATAAATATGGTAAAAAGCCAATAATACTTGATTCGTAAAGTTTATCTCAAAACCACATAACTCGGTGTCGGTAGGGTCATAGATTTTTAAGTGAAGGATTTACGGAACATATTAACGTTTGATGTGTGGCCTAGCTGCCAGGGTAAACATCCTTATACTTATGCAACTATCCAAACGCCCAGACAAGAGTGGGGAAAACATCTAATGGAGGAGTTGAAGAGATTTTTCGTCTCAGAGCACCCTCTTATTGAACTATTACATACTATTTTGAACAGCCACTAAATTAATTTGCAATGAATAAATTTAGCTTCCGAAATAAACAAAAGTAAAAATTAATTTGCTATAAACCAACGGAAAGGGTTATGTGGTCATCTCGGAACTCAGGATGAGAGTCACCTGAGAAATGGAAACAATGATTTATCCTCTGACTACCCTCACCTACTTGAAAAAATAAAAATCACAAGAATTTAGGGTTGAGAAAGTGGGAATAATTGTTATGGCACTAATATATTAGTACAGTGGTATGCAAGACAGCTGCAAGAAGTCACATTCCAAAGATTACAAGAAATACACTTAACCAGCGAAATATCGCCAATTCAAAGCTAAAAATATCCAAACATATTATTCAAAAATATACCACCATAATGTTCAGGTTAGAGTCAGGGGAAAATACAGATATTTCACCTCAGAATCACAAATTTTTCCTGATACAACTCACCTAATGCTACCACCACAAACGTGATACCTTGCAAGGGATACTGCAAAGGAAGGTCTTTAGTATTTTTGTTCGGAGGTTTCGAAGGTATAATTGTGTTCTACCATCCATTCATATGCCTTATTATCGAGTGAAAAAAGGTCATTTTGTTCACAATCCCGTCGTTAAGGAGCGTACCTGAGTTCACGACGCGTTCAGAAATGCATCAACTGATGCCTCCAATCAAGAGATTCCCTAACACACGCTTTATTATAAGAAGGCCCGTTTTTTAAAGTTATCACTACATTAATAGGTAAAATAAATCGAATATAACAACAATCTAAGTCACATATCGTGAAATTTAGAAGCGGTATGATTGATGAAAGAAAGTCTTGTCATTACAAGGGCGAGAGAATCAATAAGACTAGTATATTGAATACTAAAATTAATAAATGGGCCCAAGCGTGAATTTCTTGGTTTTGGATCTCAACAAGTGGGCGTGACGTAACCATTGTCGTCAAATTTTGCACCTCGTGGTACCTGCCATGTCGAACGGATGAGTGTTTTAACAGTATCAACCAGGACACAATAGAGACCACTTCACCTATACATAGTGCGAAAAGTTGAATCAGAACGACCACGTTTACTTTCAAGTGTTTCCAGTGTTTTTATATGCTTAACGGTACGATCAGATGGAAAAACGTTGGCTCACAGTTCCTTCCCCATACGAGGTCATCTTCAGCTCCGGATAGAGCCAATAAAAGTGATGGTCCGCTGGGGATGAGGAGGATGGGAGGAGGGGGAGAAGAGAGAGAGGGAGTAGGGGGAGAGTGATGAGGAAGAAGTGACAGTGGCTGAGGAGTTAAAAGCGAGACGGACCTATTTTGAACGCGCGTGGTGATTCATTCAATGGTTATTGGGTGTTGGCGACATCGACGACCAGTACATGTATCGAAATTCTATCGACTGACGATCGAAACCATCTATCAATTTGTCAGATTTAATTTCAGACAAGAAAAGAAATCCCCGGGTTGACAAATGAAAATCAATTATTTACGCTAGTGTTAGGACGTAGCGAAAACAAAAGGCTTTGGCACCGAATGGAATCAACTTAGGAGAGGGAATTTTATTTATGAAAATACGAGATATCATACCTGTGCGTATATATGTATAAAAATATGTGTATGCGTATATAGTATAAAAGTCTACATATATGTGTATATATTATTACGTAATCTACCGCTTAAGGTAGGTTTTTGGATGGACACAACTATCAAATAAACATTTTTGTAACTCCAAACAAAACACAATCCAGCAACCTAATCTACATCAGATCCCTCTTCATCTCTGTGTACTTCTTTCCTCCTTTCATCCCGTCCAACATCCCTATCCTGTTCCGGCCCTTTCCTCGTTTGCTCAACATCCTCCCCTCTATTACCTTCTTCAACATTCCACTACCGCTTAATACGCCTTTCATCCATTTTTCCTACCTCCATTTCTCTCGATTTCTCTCAACAAACCCCTCTCCTCACCCACCATCTCCAGTACTTCCTCATTTGTTTTCCTTTCGGTCCATTTCACCTTCTCCATTCTTCTCCACACCCACATTTCAAAAGCCTCCAATCTACGTCTATCCTTCTGCTTCAGCGACCACGTTTCCGCGCCGTGCGTAGCTAAGCTCCATGTCAGAGTTTTTACGAGGCTTTCCTTAGCCTCGCTACTAATCGTCCCCGCCAACAACTCTCTCCTCCTTGAGAAAGCCTTTTTGCCTAATGCAATTCTTCTCCTTACGTCTCAACTACTTTCACCGTATTGGTCCAAAACACTTCCGAGATATGTAAACTGTTCTACCTGCTCTATTTTTTCCACTCCTATTTTAATGGTTATCATAGCCTTTTTGAGGCAATAATTATAAACATAAATTTAAAAATCTCCAAATTGAATTTGTCAATTATCTCTCCATTGTCTATTATCGATCTCCTCTTATAATTTAATAATTCTGGTCAGACGTTATGCTATCCGTAGTTTTGGGTCGGAACGATAGTAATATACTTTGTTCCACATTTCTCGAAAGATACGGATTCTAGAAGGTTTATCCAGACCGATATTTCGGTGCAAAATAAATTTTTAAAAATTCTAAATAAAAACGCGCTAATTCATGGGAATGACATCGTGACCTTGTGATGACAAGTGTTGGTAGGCACTCTGGGACAAATTGCTAATTGCAGACACCGCGCTCAGGAATGTCATTTGTCAGACTGCATTAACCTTTCGAGGACATGACAGCGACGATGGGATAGGCGATAATGAGTGTATGAAAAATCTTTGAAGTATTAGGGATCGGGGTCGTGTCGTAAGAAGGGAAGATATTAATGCTTACCACAAGGCCTTTCATGCGAATTCTTTAAGGATATTCATTGTTTGTTGACTGACCTAGTGCTTGAGGAAAGAAATGCAGACGTTTCATATTTTGATCTGTGGCATACCAGCTGGCGTATTGTTTTTAAATGCTGTTAGAGACACGTGTGTTACACGCGTTTATTGTATTCGTATTAAAAACTTGCCTATGTGATGTGCATACGAATGTTTCATTAAAATTATTAAAAGAGATAACATCGACAAGGTGACCATCAATTTAAAATTTAACTTTGTGGTAAAAATAGTGCGAAGCAAAAAATACTGCCTAAATTACTCATTTTGGGAGTGTTTCTCCCCAATTTAATCCGGTAAAATTTTGCCAAGGGTGCAGAGTCTTAGAAAATTCCAACTCTGCTCTTGTGTTTCATGTACTATTATCTTTAACACATTCGCCGGAACCGTGATTCCAGATAACTGGGCCAAACTAGAGCAAGTCAAATTTAATTTCCCCGTGAAATCGTTGAACCAATGGCCTCTCAAAGGGGAGGGACACTTCAACCGCAGCAGTCCCGAAGGGGCAAGCGGAGGATTCTGGGGTGGAGTTCCCACACCCCTTCGGGCCGCACGACAGCCTCCGTTCTGCAGGGTAATTTATGCATCAAAAAGGACGGCCACGAGGCGCGGGACGACATATAAAGCAATAAAAGGGATGCAGAGCGATGAATATTAGTTTCGGTTCCCTCAGAAAGGGGGGGGGGGAAAACTGAGGAAAGGATTGCTAAGCGAGGGCCGTTGAGGAGAGAGAGATGGGTGGGTGGGTGTGGATGGGAGCCTGGGGCATTTGGGAGGGTTTGGAAACCAAGCAGCCGCTCCGCTGACCTCTGCGGGCCCAGAGGTCAACCTCCCCCACTTCCCTTCTTCCCTTGTCGTCCACCTGCTTTTCTCAGGGCGCGCGCGGGATGTTTCCTCGATCAATGTTTGGTCACTAGAGCGCCGGGGCAGGTCTCAATTGAGCCACATTTCCTAGTCTCCCAACAACCTGCTTAGGATGATTTCCTCTCAAAGCATTGGCGAAGTAAAGGCAAGAGAAATGTTTACTTAAGTTGGAGGGAGCTCTTGCCAGTTTAAGCACTTCAAGAGATATCTTATTCTTCTCTTTAACTCCTGCTATTAGGGATCTGGATGGAAATTGACGAAACATAGCAACGATCGTTAAGAGAGAAACTTAAAAGTTTCTGCACTATGACATTTATGCGTTTAAATTAATTTAGTTGTGAATATAATAGCTAATGAATTGAATATTGAAGAGTCGAGTGTATTAATAGGTATTAATGTAGCTCTGGAAAATTTTAAACACAAAAACCTTCCTCAAAAATATTGCCCAAATTTATTTGGATACATACCTTCTTAAATATCAATATTCGCCATTGACTTCTACCAATTTTCATGAAATCTCATAACTTTTTTTACTCTTCGAATGCAACTGGCTTAATCATATTTTTCCTACTTCCCTTCTATTCCTAAACCCTTATCTAATTTCCTCATCTAACCTTAAAATTTTTAGCAACTTGTCAAAGAAAACCTAACAACCTGCATCCTCCCCATAAAACTTACTATATATAGTACGATATCAAAAATTGTAATTATCGTACAAAGCTGGTCTTATCTGTTCTCAGTTTGCTGCTAAACTCTTTCGTGTATGGTTTTCTCCAACGTCCAACCCCCCAGCTTACTCATATATTCCACATACTTTTCATCATGTTTTCACGCCATTCAGTCAGATATCTTCTCCAACCAAACCAATTTAAATTTCGCTTTCACGATTGAATATTTGTTTTGATTTTTTTATTTTCTCCTGACTAGGCAGAACAAAATATCATAAATTTGCTTTGGTTCAATATCATAGAAATATTTCGTATTATAAGCGTATATTTTCATAACTTAACGTAAAATAAAATAAATTTAAAGCCTCCGGGTAATTAATAACGCCATTATAATGAAATATCATTACAATTTCTTATTATTTTACAGATCACATGGTTGTTAAAATTCTATCATGAAATGCAAACTCTTATCTTTTATTGTCCGTCTAGGCAGGGGTTTTGCAGATTTTAGCTGAGTGGGGCTCGATCCTTCATTAGAACACCCGAATTAGATGGCCAATAAACAATTTGCATCATTCACTTAGCTAAATATTTTCTGCTGGTGATTTCATTAAATATCCTCCGTTTATCAGTCCAAGCAATATATTTATTTATGCTATTAAATGCCATAAATACCACGAATGGTTAACACACCATTAGATAAAACTAGTGAAAACAAGTATTATTTTGTACACCTTTGAAAAACGGTTGGTAAAAAAGATCTCTCGGTGGTATTAAAATGATTTTTACTATAATTTCTACAAAATATTGCTCAAAAGTAAAAAGAGATAGTAAAAAAATGGACGTTATATACGTATAATCCTCGTGATGACATTTAGAAGTAGACCTGTTCTTTATGGTTTTCAGAGAAAAACCTTTTTCCACTTCTTCTTTTGCGGAAAAAGCGTGCGATCTCTTCGACCACAGTAGTTCCGCTCCTGCTCTTTGGAAATTAAATCACCAGCTTTTTTAAATCATCGCCTTCTATCTCTCGCATTCACACCATTTCCACGTAAAAAAAATAAAGAACACTTGGATCGTGCTTCATTTTCTATTTTAATGCTTCTTTTATAGCAATTTTATTACTTTAGCAATTATTTCAGTTGGTATTCTTGACTAAACGTCTTAGTCTTGTCTCAGTAACTTTGGGAAGAGTTAACTACAGCAGAAATAATTTTCAATCGGATGGGTTCAGGGTTTCCCGTGAGGTAAACGGAATACATTCGCCTCAGAAAAGCCCAAAATTAACGATTCGCCAAAAAGGTGTGATGGAACTCTCCCTTCATTACCGAGCCGTCAAAATTAAAACCTTTGTGAATTATTAAAAAGACAGCACAAGTCAGATGCACGTGACAGCTGACATCCCTTCTGATTATAAAAGAAAATTGAAAGGCATGCCATGTTCTCTAAAGGGATGTTATTGATTAGTGTCGGTGAAGAGCTGATTTTAAAGAACTGTGCAGAACCCCCTGTTAGAATAAGATGAATATTAAAGGATGGCAGATGGCTAATATGTATTGTGTAATATTTCCAAAACTCTAAAATCCATTTTAACTGAAAACAGAAGAATATTCAAAGTGCGGCAAGATAACTTCCTTTTTTCAAACGGAAAACGCTTTCAAAAAAGGAAGTTATATTGTCGCACCCTGTGCTATGAATGATTAATGTGCATTGCATTGAGAGTGCAGGTGAAAGTCATTAATTACATCATAGATACTAATAGACAACTGGAATAATTCGCTCATTTTAATATCTATTATCAGAGTGCCACCACTTTCGCAACATTGACGAATCACAGTTAAACAGTGCTCAATAAGCACCCCACTTTACTAAATATTGCTCTAAAAAGTTGAACTTCCGTACGGAGATTTATTATAAAGTCTGAAAAAAATAAACAATTTAAATTGCTCGTCTCAATCATATTATTGGAAAAGTGTGTCGTCCCATAATTACCACAATGGAACGAACCTTTTATTTTTTAAGCTCTCCCTCGGGAGCATGAAACATTCTCAGCACACGGATTGCAAATTGCGGATTTCTCTCCAGCCTTCAATATTTTAAGCACCAGGGCCAACAGGATTTAGCAAGTATGCGCAAGTATACGACATAGTATTCCTTCCCTGGCTCTTAGGAATCTCTCAAAGACACAATGTCGCAAGTAAGCGACATTGCATTCCTTCCCTGGCTCCCCCAAATCTCCGGAGTGACCAAAGTCACAATGTGGCAAGCATGCAACAGCGTATTCCTTCCCTGCCCCCCCCCCGAATCTCCCAAGTACATTCCACGTCTTTACAAATTATTTTAGTTAGCGTGCTATGAATCTTGGCAAAATAGGGAACAAGTTTTCGAAAATAGCCCACCAAGCCTAAAAGAAGATTGCAATAGGAAGAAAATGATAAGGAAGGAAGGAAAGAAATGAGATACACATTCCATCTCCAGTTTTATTAATTGCTTAACAAATTTCCAGAACCTCCAAAAACTTCCCTCGCCTTGCGGAACGTAGGAGGGCCTTCTTTTGCGTATTTCTCATCGGTCGGAGGCATACGTATTTATGTGCGGTGGGCGAACGTACGTTTCAACAGTGGAGCACGGCAAGCGGATTTTCGAGACGGGTCTTTTATTTTCTCAAAAAAAAATAATAAAACAGAAGAACCCCGTTCTTATTCACTGTTAAATGGAACCCGTGAAATCCTTTTAGGAAAAATGGAAGAAATTAATTTTTATGCGAAGCTGCCGTGGAGACGATAAAAACATGCATACACGGGATGCCAATTCAAACAGAAGGGGACGGAGGTTGGGGGGCGAGGAGGGGATAAGAGGGGGGGAGGGGGAGGCGTTGTGAGTGTGGACTGCGAAAAGAAAGGTCGAAGCGTGGGAGTATGCACGGCCTCCGGGTAGAGGGGCGACCTTCCGTGACCTTTGACCTCAAGCGCGTCTCTCCTCTCCCTTTTCCTGAGTTATTCAGAAGCGATTTTTTAAAATTCGGACGGGGGGGTGAATGGAGGGATGGATGCTTCCCGAGAGGCTCAAAGGGGTTGGTGGCCCGGAGGCAGGGGTGGCGGCAGATTGAGGGGTGGCACCCTGAAAGAGGCGGGTGGCGGAAATAAGGGGTCGTCGGGAGTTGAAGTAACGGGGGGGGGAAGGAGGGGGTTGGGGTAGAAGGGTGTACGGGGGTAGAGGGCTGCTCGCCCATTTTGGGTGCATTTGGAACGGCTCGCAGGTATAACGGCCTCCACGCACACGTTTGTCACGTTTTATGGCGAAAGCCAATGGATCTCGAGACTCTGGGAGCGGAGCTTTCGCCAAGAAGGCAACTATGCTCGCGTAGGAACGATGATGATGATGAATAGGAACGATGACTTCAACTTCCAGACTGCTAATGGCACCATCGCCAAAGTACCGATAAATATCTCCAGAAATTAATGAAGTGCGGCGTTTTCCGAGGCCATTGTACCTTGACATTTTAACATGAATCTCAAATAGCACTGGGTACGCGGTATGATTCAAACAGGGGTTGCTGACGAACCGTCCAAATTAATTGTTGAAATAATGATGATAAATGGAGTGACCACACCCTGATAATTGCTCTCCAGGTAACGGTAAATTGGTAAAAAAATCAATACGTAGCATTGTTCGGTCGTAATTAATAATGTATTCTCGTGCAGATCCTATGTACATATATCGATCGCCTTGCACAAGTCTCGTGTGCACAACAATTGCATACACTTCAGGATATTTTCCGACCTTCAGATTAATTTGCAACATATCCTCAATAAAAGATCCGTACACGAAGGTGAAAGGTCAATTTTTGTTATGTATACCAAATTTGTAAATAATAAAAATATTAAAAAGTGTCGTTCTAAATAGTCTGCATATTTTTCAGTTACACAAGAACATACCGAGAAACAATTTTTTTTAAATTCATACAATGCTACTTCTTGTGTGTTAGGAATAATATTCGGTATTATTGGTCATACTAATTCGGCTGACTTTCTGCTTTTTAGTTTTTGAATCAGGAATGTATTTATTAATTTACGATCCTTTAAAACCTAAAAGTAAGGGGCCAGTAAAAAAAACCTCTTGATCATTGATGACTTGCACCTCTTCAAAAGAACCCACCCGACCACTCACAGCCTCTTCGTTAGAAAATCTGCCAACACACATTTCAGATTTAACCTCCATTGCGTCTTCTTTTTCAAGCTAACCACGACATAAAAATCTCCCTGGAAGACCTTAAACTTGCGCAGGTCCCTTTTTGGTTCCATCGAACCAGAGGTACCCACAAAATTATGCTCTCCTTCCAAAAGTCTTCCCTCATTCACCATCCCTGCTCGCCCAACCATATCACCTTAAATATCTTTCATTTTGAATGTTGTTTGAGAGGAATTTCTGCCTGATGAACATGTAATTGGCATAGAAACGGCTGTACCTTCAATTACTTTTTTTCCCGTTTCTCCCCCACCCACCTCTTTCCCAATCGTTTACTTTTCATGTCCCGCCTTGCATCTTATTCCCCTTCAGCCCCATGCGAGTAAAGGCTAATCGTACCTTTCACAACGCTTTTCAAGCAGTAACTCTCTATTCAGCCCCAAACCTTCACCAAGACCCTTTTCTAGAGAGCTTGTCTGTGGTCTTCATCCAGCCATCATAATCTTCAAAGTCTTTTTCATCCGTGAACTACGAGTATAGTGCTCCTCTACAGCCTTCATCAGCTTCAAGAAGTAGGCTTCGGCCCATATATGGTCCCTTTATCTCCCTTCTTTCGACTCAAACTCTTTCCTTTTCTCTCCCATCTTAATCTGATCCTCATACCTAACGTCTTCTTCCCTCATCATTAAATTATAAAATACCCAAGCCCAAATCTAACGTTATTATGACAAGTGCCGTGTATCTATTTCTTTGCATTTCACCACTTAAACTTCAAGAAAAAAATTCCATAAAAAGTCCGGTTTCACTGACAATAGTCACATAGAAAGCTGGACATTAAAATTATTGTCTCTAGAATTATTTATTTTTCGGTTGTTCACCTTTCTTCCTCAGGGTTTCTCGCATCAAACGTTGGATCTTTGAAGTAATAAAATTACCTGTATTTATAGGAGCGAAAATATTATATATAAACGTAGGCTGCAACCCTCACATGAGAAACAACTCGACAAGAGAAAGGTCGGGGCATACATGTCGAGGACGCCGAGGCGCGCCTACTGACCCATGGGGGGAGGGGGTGGGAGAGAGGGGTCCGCCTGGAAAATGGAGGTGGGAACGAAAGAGGGTGAAACCTCGCAAGTCGAAAATATCCCCCAGATGATACGTACTTGCAAACGACGAAAACGCCTAGAGGTGTGTAACAAGGAGAAAGGTCTTAATGTGACACGCCATCATGCAATTCCATTAGCCCTTCCCTCTCCTACCCAATTCAAAATTCTCTCTACGTCCGAGTTCTTACCCATTAAACATAATACAATGGCTACCCAGCAGTACTCCAGTGTTACCTATTCATCCTGATCTTTATTCAAATAAAAGCCCATATCTGTTGCTCATAGCATTGGTGATTAGTTTTTCTCCAACCGGGATGCTGCCTTATTTTTCTCATTTTACAATAAATTTCTGGAGTTTTTCTTCCTTTTCAACAGACTTCATTTTAAGATACTATGCGTTTCATCGACTTCAGGTCACCTGATGATGACGCAAGTCACTAGAACTCGCTATACCTAAAAATGAAGTCTATGGAAACTACAAAATCTTCAAAATCGATTCTAAATACTCTCACGAAGTGAAGTCTGAAACCGTAGAATCTAATAGTTAACCAAATTGTAAACAAATTGGCGCTGATTTTTAAATATATTTAAAGTGCAGGGATTGGGCACAAATATTTAAAATTGCGTGTTCCGCGCTATCGAGAGCTTGTGCGGGATAGACGGCCCCAAAAGATAGAAAAGATAGACGGCCCGAATAAAATTTCAATTAAAATTTAATTTTTACCTAAAACTTTGAAATTAAACTACATTTCAGTATGGATGTTGGTACGTTTCATTTAATAAATGATCTCCCGTTGTCTCATTTATTTAAATAAGATTAGTTTTTTTCTGAAGGAGCAAGTTTGAAAATAATACATTAATAACAATCTTTTTCGTGATCAGTACTTGATGTGTGTCCCTCACTAGACGAAATTAAATTTTCAACTTCTTACTAAGCTTCATTTTGAAAGCATATGTTCCTCATCACATGTAGCAATAATAGCATGCAACGTGAAGATCTCGAAGAATAATTCATCCAAGACTATGCTCCGAATGCTATACACGTATTTCAACACAATGCTTCGGTAAATGCAACCGTTGGCGTTGCAAAACTCTTTCTTATAAATCTCTGAACTTTGATTCTTGATTATGATTAGGCCCACCAAAGTGTTCTGAAAATCATCAATGGTGGCCAAGTAAGCAAAACACTTAGGTGAGCAACAGCGAAATCACGCTACAAACAAGCAACCTGTCAGACACAAACCCTCCAGACTAATTTTTCAAATTTTTCCATTGTTTCATTTGTTCTAGATAAGGAATCAACCGACGTTTTCATAACTAATGCGGCAGAGACACGGAATAATAAAATGAGAAGGATTAGGGCATTGTGTAGGATGTTCACTCTGTCGACGGTTTTAACGAAGGATATAAAAAGCGATTTAAGAAGAGAGAAAATGTCAACTGATTGCTGAATGTGGTGAGGGAACGATCGTTTAACCTCAAAAAATATTTCTTTTACTACTAGAAGTTTTTCAACCGTGAATCATCCCTTTTTAGGAGGTCATTGAAATTCCCGCTCTATACAGCCCTGTAAAATACGTCAGCATGCAATAGTAGGAATGGATTATTTTCAATTTATTACTGAGTGAAACCGGCTGTTTCTATTAGTATTATCCCAATAACTACATCACACAGATAATGCTATAGAGCTAAATACTTTATACTAAAATACTTTGGCTAATACGCCATTTTTACAGATAATTAAGTTACCAGAATGAATCAACTAATGAAACTAAACTGTATTTTTACTGATAACTAAAGTGTCTATTAACAAATTCGCAAATGTTTTGCTGTTACCTCTTTTAAGATATTTGATCTTGTATATAATATTTTTTTAAGTGTTCCAAGTTTGAAGATTAAAACCGTCAAGATGCACTTACAACTCAGCCTTTCAATCTCTTCATTTCTGAAAGCATGCAAGCAAACTGGTAGTGCTTAAATAAAAGTCACTACCCTCTGCTTTTTTCATTCTTATCGATTTACAGACCACTAAATTTGAAAAATTCCTCATTATAATGTATAACTTTGAGCCAAAGTAGTGAAATCTATATAATAAGACGATGAACACAGTCTTCAATCAGGTTTGATAGGTTCACCCAATACTAATTAACTAATTATTAATTAATTAATCAACGGCGTGTGAAATTCACGCATCAATGTAGGGGGGCCAGTTTCTTTCCTTGTACCGCCTACGGCTTTCCAGAAAGTTTTGTTACATGAGAAAAGACTCATCTCGGGCGAAGCTGAGGGTGGCCAGAGATGCGCGCGGCAGGCCCTCCGGTCAGTAGTCCAACGCTCTACCCCTGGCTATCACGTCCCCAAAAGATGTCTTCAGTTTAAATTAAGATCCTGAAAGGACATCAACTACGATTTTAGGTATAGCAGCACAAATCTTTCTAGCTTGCATAGCAACCACAAAACAACCATTTAAGCTATTTCAAACACGTTTCCTGTTTTTCACATTATATAAATATAAGTATAAATCCAATTAGGCGATAGATTATAAAAGGAATACGTTTGTTTTTTAGCAGGCTACTAGGAGGGTAGTACCAGAGAACGACGAAAACGTGAAATATTAAGACGAAGTTCAAACAACAACCTCTGGGTGAATTCATATTGAAATACTTAATTAAAGTTTCCCATGATGACGCTGAAATACAAGCTAAGCAAACGTAGGCGGAGTATCTGGATGCCAAGGACAACCTTGAAAACCGCTTCATGTATCTGATGAGAGGGGGAATCAGCCAGTAAGATAGGTGGAAAACATCGGATAAGGGTCTAAGATTGAGGAAGAGTTGCTGCTAAAACACATCCTTAGGGTCGGCTTGAAAAATATGAGAACGGATTTGCACAATATCAATAATTCATAGTCCGCCATGGCTACAAGGATATACGTTATGCAATGTAGAGAGACAGGTAGATAAATAAACGTCTTTATTCGGGCGAAATTCAGACCATAAGGTCCCTTCGGTGGTGTACGACAAACTGAATAAAAATGGTCATGGAAAGAGACGCCACTACTTTGCCCCGAAGATGTATTCATGTCAGCTGTCAGTATCGAATTATCGTTAATCAATTTTTTTTTCTTGCAACAGGAAGGTCACAGGCAGAGTGTTGGTAATGCGCGGGCCACGTCAGATTTTTAACTGCTCCTTCATTGCTTCTGTGCATACGGCAACAGGAGCGTCCGTAGATATGAAAAGGACCCTCATGTTTATGATGGTAAGTACACAAATACCCCCTCTACCTTGACCCATTTTCCCCACTCCATCCCCAAATGATCGCTTTCAATTACTTCTTCAAGGGCGACGGTGTTGCCGCACTTCCGATGCCAAGCAAGTTCCGCTCATGCTATAGGCGCGTGTTTGATTAAATTTAAGACCACGCGCGGCATTTCGGAACCAATAGACTCGTAAATTCTCTATATCCTTAAAATATATCGATGTGGTGCTAGTAATACACGTACATGCAATGCATAGGGGAACTAGTAATACAAGTATGAATCATTTTTAGATACCATTCTTCCTTTATCATTGCGTTACAAAATTCTGAACATCCCAACGCTTGAGATTGTGAAGCACTCATATCTTTCGTAGGGAAGGTTATTCTGGGAATAATAAAGTGGATCGAAATCGTTTGAGGTGATTTTGATAGTATTGTCACTGTCGGAACTCGCGTTTATCATAAGTTTACATTGCACAACCTGAATATTTCCGACATTTATTATCTCAATTGCCGAAATTCTACGTAAGAATCGTGTTGGAATGGCTCTCATCAACAAATTTCCCTCAATTATTGCCTCAAATTACAGTAATTTTGAGCTCCTTATATCTTAGGGTTGCTTAAAGAAAATGCCATCTTTCTAATCCACCCTTCATTTGCCATTTTAAATGGTGATTCATCGTTAGTCTGACCATACTCATTAAAAATATTCTAGTTCCAGAAAGGTGATTTATTTTCCTAAATTAAAACTGATTGAGGAATTAATTAATTAATATCCTTGTCGATGATTTTTATTTCAATCGTAGAATATCTACACATTTGTGTCAACTTAATTTCTAAAGCACGTGGTGCTATCGTTTTTTAGGGATTATTGGTAAGAAATAACTGAGATATCTCGAAAAAATATTTATAAATATTAAATGATCCATTTAGTCCATGATGTTAAAAATTACAGCTATTAACTTTGATTTTTTTTCTGTTTCAGAAAGCCGTAGATTTAAGTAACTCACAGTATGGAGAATATAAGAGGTTCTCAGTGTGATTGATTTCCTTTACTTAAAAGGTTATATCACCCGGAAAATCCCTGATGAAATGATGGCTGTTTATAAAAATTATAGCCCGTCATATGACACAGTTTTAAGGTGGAAAAGGAACTTTTACGCTGATAATTTGGCCCTCACGGAATGTGGAAGGACATTACTCACGGTCAATGCCACCACAGTGAAGAGAGTGGAGGACTTTATCCTATTAGGCCGAAGAGCATCCATCCAAGCGATCCTGAATGAGACTGATCTTAGTAACGGCGGTGCGTGGAATATTATTCACGAAGAACTGTTGAAGGGAGTTGAAAGAAAGTAGTTGAATCATTTGGAGAATACAAAGATGATTTTTTGATCATCTGGTAACAATGGATGAATCTTGGATCTATCATTATGATCAAAACACCCAAACAACCAAAGAGATGCGCAAAGAGTGGAAGTACGGTGGCTCGCCTCTCACAAGAAGGATAAGTGCAGAAGTCTGCATGGAAGGTCATGCTGCCTGTTTTGTGGAACTGTCGTGAAGTCATCTTAACAGACTACCTGGAGAAGGGTCGGACCATCGCTGGCGCCTATTACTGCACACCGCTGAATAAATTGCGTATTGCTCTGACAAATAAGCGGCGAGGTATGATCATCATAGGTATCCCCGTCTTCTTGCCCACAATGCACCCACTCAATCATCTCGAGGTAAGGTTGAGGAATCGAAGCGATACGGCATTGAAAATTTTCCACATCTGCCCAATTCTCGCAATCCCACCCTAAGTGATTTTTTTATTCTCACAACTCGAAAAAAAACATTGCGGGTCGGAGATTTTGCAATATAAATAACATCATTCAATGGATGAAACAATGCTTTTCGATGCACTCTGCTCAGTTCTACAATAAGGTCTTTTGAAAGGTCCAGAAACGCCGGAATGTGTAACTTAGGATGGTGACTATTTAGAGGAGTCCTAAGGATAAAAAATAAATATTAATTTTCTATCTCGATTATTTTTAATAATAATTAAAATTTTAAGATACCCTCTTATAAATCTGGCTCTCGTCTTTGCGAATTAACGTATGTCTTCCGATTTCCAGGTTTCCGTGGTGGTCTAGATGCGCAGCATACGGTAACATCATCCCTTCAGGGATACTCAACGGATAGATACCACCATGAAGGGTGTTTTCTTTCCCGAATCACATTAACTTTATTTTAAATTAAATTAAGGGTAATAACTCACGATTTTAATGGAATTAACAGCCGATAGGTTGTTGTGACGTTGTATGTATTACGTGGGTTGTAATTAAACACCGATTCCCATAGGCCATTCATGAACAAAAATCAATGTTTACCTTCGAAATCACCGACAAATTGATCGAATATGCGTGAAAACCATTTATTATTTTAAAAGCAAAATTATAAACTATATGAATGCGAAATAGTAACGTTTTCCAAATTACATTTTATGTATAAGTGATGTTTTTCTAATTTTTCAATATTTTAATTTCTGTTTAATATAGTGATTACAAGGTTTGTATAAAAAGTATCGGTAACATTTTTTCCTGATGTGTGCAAGAAGTACTGAATTCAGACTGGCGGTTAAATGTGCGTCTGATCGCAGATTAGATTGATATTGATGGGATGACAGTGCGTACCATATCATTGTAAATTTGGCGATGCGAAAGATCCGCGCTAAACTCGTCCCGAAGGTCTTGACGGACGACGAAGATCATAGTCGAGTGTCTACTTGCGAAGACCTTCTACAACACGTTGAGGAAGACCCCGACTTTTTGGAGAGCCCCAACTTGGCACTAATACTATTCCCTATTCCCAAAAGTGAAATCCTCCCTCGAAGGACACCACCATGGGACTCTAAGTGCCGTCAAAGAAGGTAGCACTCGTACCATTAAGGACCTCCCGGAATCCGCCTACCAGGGAGCCTCCGAGTCGTGGAAAAGCCGCCGAAGCAAAAGTGTGTCGACACTCAAGGGATGTACGTACTTTGGAGAATTTTGAAGCATTTTAGCAATATCTAAAATAAATCTATTTTTTCAGAAAAAATTACCGATACTTTTTATGCAAACCATGTAGATTTGCATCCTCATCCTTCATAGATAAACCCCAAAAATCAAATCGTGATAACGCGCGTTTTGTTTAGAAAATAAATCTAATAATACGAACATACAGGTAACACACTAGCCACATTCTAATTCCTGAGGATCGAATACAGAGAAAGACATAAAATCTTTCGAGTCCGTTTGTCAAATTTCAAGTAATTCTGACCACAATCGATTCTCCATTCTCAAAAGGGTCCAGCCATCCATCACGGATATTTTTCATTCGCGGTTGATTCGGGCACGGACGGGATGTGTCGACTAAAAGGCGCCCTCCGACTCCACAATCGCCCCCGATCCCCCGTTTCCCATCTTTACTCTCACGGGATTGAAACGGCCGGAATGCGGGAGGGAGAACGGGGAACCATTCAGGGGCGAGGAATGACGAGGGTCCCAGCCTTGATGAGAGGGTAACAGGATCACTCCCTTTACCCGCGTGTCACCTACCACGCTCCCGCTGCGCCCCAATGGTGACCTCACGTTGGTGAGTGGGGGGGGGAGGGGAAGAGTGCGGCGCTTTTGAAGGTCAGAGGTCAAGTGATTCCGCGGGGCTTGTGCATTTCCAGCCACGCCCCCGCCCCCCTTCGCCCCCTCTTCCTCTCCGCCATTTCAAGAGAGGCCTCCCAAATGAAGTCCTCCTTCACGACCTATTTTTTTCACGTCTTTCATATCTTCCTTTATTTTTTTCGGCCTCACCAAATCCCATCCCCCAAAAAATCAATAGGGTAGGTTCCCCGGCGAGGGGAAGAGGTGTGAGAGGGTGCGATAGAGAAAGGGAGGGAGAAAGGCTCACACCGGAGGTCACACGTGCATGGAGATTCTTCATCCCACAACACCCTATCTCACCCTACCCGGCATCTCGCCTCATTCCTGTTTTTTAATCTTAACCTAATTATCTTACCAAACAATGACCGGGCATCGATTTCCGATATTGCAAGAGAAGAGAGCCAGCGACTAAGTGACAATGCGACTGGGATGCAACGAAGGATTTGAGTATTTTTTTGTTTTTGGCAAAAAGGACTGTATATCACTGCGTCGACGTTCTCATTCAGCGCCCAATTTTCAGAAATGGACAAACTACGTCTTTGGTAAAGATCTCTAAGTCAAATTAATTTTTCTCTCGATTTCAATTTGTTGCATGTCTTCGATCCAATTAAAGAGGTTATAATATGTGTATTTCAATTTCCACATTTCAATTTTCTATTATTGTTATGAATAAATTTTCAATATTTCCATCAAATTTATTTGTATAAAGATTAGGCAGAACTTAGGAATTAAATGTATTTTCATGGAACGGAAACCTGGTCGTTATGACTTAAAGACATTGAAATATTTTGAGAAGTAAGTAGAGAGAAGGTTGAAAACAGTGAAATGGACAGAATAGAATAGAAATAAAGAAGTGCTGGGCAATAAGAGAAGTTTACGTGAGATATTCGGAGGATAAAGGTCATATTGTGTAGATATTGTCCATTGATATTGATGTAAATGTCAAGACAGCTTTAATGTTGGGCGACACATGGGGAGAGGAGCATGTGGCGCGCTGAACAATTACAGAGTGGCAGAAAGTATGTGAATTTGAAGAATGGTGAATTTCAGTATACGTAGATTGTTGCGTTGTTTCAGTAGTGCCATGCTAGGCGTATTTCTGAAGCGTAGCATTAGTTAGTCTCTTTGCGCATCAATATCCCACCACACCCGATAGTCTACCATTACTAATTACATCGCATGTCCCACGTCTTTTTGGACCCGCCTACATTTAAGATCGTGGAGAATCTCGACGGAATAGGTGTCTGTCAAAAGATTTAAACGTGAAGCTAAGTGTCATTTTTGCAACTAATGTAAAAAAGATAACTGCCATAACTTTTCTTGACAAGACGTCAATAAAATTTTATAAATACAATCAAATATTTACAGGTGAGGAAAGGGACGGCTTGGTAAAATTTGCCCCGTGTGGATTTCAGTAACCTCGAAGCACTGTATTCCTTTAAATCAAATCGTTGCCATTAAATCGAACATTTTATGTCACATGCAAATTTTGAAACCTGATAGCGCTTATTAAATCGACGAGGTCGCCTAATGAGTGGACACAGGCGGGCACAGAAAACACGAGCATATTTAAAGCAGACTTCACGTTGATCTTTGAACATACAAAGAATAAAAAGATTGCAATGTGATTATAATTGTTATAACATGTGAAGGTATTCAATATGCAACTGCAAAAATATGAGCAGGAAAGTATGTGAAAAATTGAAGCAGAGAGTGATTGGATACTAATGTTCATTGATAAGCCCTTATGACGTTAAACGTTTTAATCGCCCACATACTACCTTCATCAAAAAGTTCCCGGAATAACCACCGTGTGGCGCTCCCATCGTTCCGACTTGAGTTCTGTTTTTTTGTTAAATTGGTACATCTGTTGTTGATATTCCCTTTAAATCTTAGTGTCATAACTTGACATTTGCAAAAGTTACGTAGCCAAGAGTACATCTATCTCTGTGTGTGTTGGCGATTTTTTACAATTGCAGAAATGGATTTAAATTTGCAACAACGAACTTGTATTAAATTTTGCGTAAAAAACGGATTTAGTGGCGCACGGACGTTGGAAATGTTGGAAAAGTGTTTCGGCAACGATTCTCTAAAAAAAACGGTCGTTTACCAGTGGCACGAGCGGTTCAGAAGTGGTCGTGAGTCAATCGAAGATGATGAACGCAGTGGCAGACCATCGACATCGAAAGTCGGTGAAAAAATTGATAAAGTAAAAGAAATGTTGGTCAATAACCGCAAATTAACCATCAGAGAAATAGCGGAGGACTTGAACATTGCCTATGGATCCGCCCAAGACATTGTGGTTAATGATTTGGGTTTCCGTCGTGTAGCAGCAAAGTTGGTGCCAAAAGACCTCAATTTCATGCAAAAAACAGACCGTGTTGACGCCGCAAAAGACATGATTTTCGAGGCTGAATCCGATCCCACATTCATCAAAAGGATCATTACTGGAGACGAGACGTGGGTTTATGAGTACGACACGCAATCCAGACATCAGGCAAGTGAATGGCGTTCACCAAATGAGCCGAGACCAAAAAAACCACGACGTTTTCAGTCAAAAAAGAAGGCAATGCTGACGGTTTTCATGGATTACAACGGTGTAGTGCATCATGAATTTTTGCCAGAAGGCCAGACAGTAAACAAAGAGTATTATTTGGGCGTTATGAGACGTTTGCGTGAAGCAATTCGCCGAAAGAGACCAGAAATCGTGGCACAGTGCGTCGAGACCGTCGCACAGTGCTATCATTATTCGTAATTTTTTGACGAAAAATGCAACAAATACCATCCAACAGCCACCGAATTCACCTGATTTGGCTCCCTGTGACTTATTTCTGTTCAATCGAGTTAAAAAACCATTACGGGGAACGCGTTTTAGCAGCCGAGAGGAAGTAATGGAAAAATCGCAGGAAGCACTGATGGACATACCGAAAACCGAATATAAAAAATGTTTCGAGGATTGGATCAAGCGCTGGCATAAGTGTGTTGCAGTCGATGGGGATTACTTTGAAGGGGACAATATAGATTTAGATGAATAAACTTGTATTTTTAATTTTCTGAATAAATTCCGGGAACTTTTTGAACAAGGTAGTATTATGGATTCTCGGTAATCAGATAAGCTACCCTCCCAATGAAACGATGAGTAAATGATAAAAGTTGGCTTTTCGAGGTCTGTAAAATATCAATTATAAATAATCTCCATTTGTAAGCAGATATGAATATCGGTTTTTGGCTGCGAACATGACTCGGATCATATTGCGGTAGATGGGCTTGCAAACTGATTCGATTTCGAGCTTGCTTCACGTCCGACTGACATTGAAGAGCTGCCGGCAGTAGAAGGATACACGCGCGGGCCGGTTGCAAGCACACGAAAAATATTTGTGATAACGGAATATAACACTGTAAGAGGATCATGCCTATGTAAACGTAGGTTAGGTAAAGGTAAGCGAGTACAAAGACAGCATCTTTTCCGTAAATGTTCCATCACATTCCGTGCCATAACAGTAATGTTCACGAAATCCGGAAATTAAACTTTTAAATGCTGGTTTTAGAAATATTTTCGCTCAGCGTTTTCTGGTAAAGAACCTCTTTCCCGTGTGTAGAGTCTGGACAAAGGCAGATAGGCAGGAAAGGAAACGAAAAGAAAGGAATAAAATGTATACAGCGACCAGCCCAAATCTCGTAAATACACCCCGAGAAGCCGAGGGCATGCCCCTGTCATCGATGAATGACAGTAAGGCATTATCCGCACGTTAAGGCATTATTAAAAAATTGCTATAAAGTTAAACATCTGACAGTTAACTTCTATTTTTTCATGAAGTGATGACCATTTTCTAGTGCTTTCCTTATTCTAACTTTTCCAATATTTGAAACTTTTCAGTCATGTTCACTCCATTTAATAACTCTAAATTTGGTATCAATTAATTATAAATTGGAGAGGAACTAAAAAAACAATGGCGACTTCATTTTATCAAAAATTTCTGATACATTTCTAAATATAACATTATATTACGTAAACTGTAATTTTTTAAAAATTCGTGACGCTGTTTCCGTAACTTAGTAATAAGTACGCTTGAAAATTATAATTGGTGACATAATAATCGTTTGAACTCATCGTATGCATGAAGGAGCGGCTTAAATAAAATGCCATTCACATCAAATAATGTGAATCTCTTCCGTTTAGTTCCTTCTTAAAGCTGCTTTTATCAAATCAACAAATATATTTATTCTAAGTTTAAGGGTTTGAAAGAGAAGTCAGTACGTCCACGGCGATAGTGTTCCGAATTTTGGCCCACCTGGTCAATGTCGGGCGCAAAACACGGACTTGCGGCTGAAGCAAGCGACGAGCACCGAGAGGCGCCTCCCCGAATCGACCGAATTTGTTCTCATCACGATTCGGTCAAAGTCTCCACTTTCGGCGAATTAGTCCGTATGTCTCGGCTGATTCACTCACTGGGCTTCTTATCTCGTTATCGGGAAGGTTTTTCCGTCTGTGGCAATCACTTTCTCACGGAAATGTTGGTCGACAACTGACCTGGTTATCAATTGCTTTTCCGTCGATAGCAAGATTACCTTTGTTTTCCGTTCATGATGCTCTTTCAGTTACACACATGCATTCAGATCATGCAATGTTATTTTGATTAGGTACATACACTGCTCATAAAATATATAAAATTCATATCTTTCTTTAGAAATATCAGACGGGGGTCCCTTCCCTGCCCCGCCCCCTTAATGCGTGAAATGGGTAGTGAGGCAAAAGCAAATCACAGAATTCCGTTATTATATATTCAAAAATATTCAGTTTTTCGGATATATTTGCAAGATAATCAAAACGGATATATTTAAAGACAATCAAAACTGCCCGACACACATTTGACAACCCATTAAACCAATTCATTCAATACCAACTTAGTTAAGAGGTTAAGGATTGCGTCTAAAATTAGTTAAAATTCATTTTGGATGGAAATTTAAAATAATATAGCCTTAGGGGTTGCAAAAATCAAATGATTCTTAACAAGTACCATCCACCACCCTAAAACATCTTTAGGTGAATGAATATCTTACTTCCAACAGTCTAACTAATGTTGTTACAGTGTAAGAGAACTAGTTTTTTAGAAACTCTATTAATCAATAAATGGAACATCGAATTCTCTATTTTTTTTAATATTTAATAATAATTCAGGGAATTTTTTTTTCTTGTAATATTTTGTCGCTCAACCTCAGCAGTTGTCTCATCTTTCGACAGCAGGTGATTGATTCCTCAAATTGGCCATACCTTGTTTAAAAGCAATTTCACGTGGAGACGCATCAGGAAGAGCGAAAGGAGGACGAGAAACACAATAGCTCTTGTCAACGACCAAGGCACAGGCATTCTCCATTTATACGCACTGAAGCGTTCAAGCCACGAATTGCAGAGGGCTTGGAAGCGCGAACAAAGTGACTGGCATGACCAATCCTACCAGGAAATAAATGGCAGCGGGCATCCTGTTCAAACCGGCAGACAAACTACGCATGCTACACCTGACCTCCGACTCCTCCAAAAATAAATATTTTTCCAATCTTTCCGCAGTTGGCCGCTAAAAAATCATTATTATCATCCTTCTCATTGAAGAAACACTTGAAAAATCTGCTGCATTTTATTTATTACGACCTGGGGTGTCGACTGATAGATTAATCCCATGTATACGGAGGAATAGATGTCAGATTCGTAAAATGTGAACGCACGCCTGAAAATTTCGCCCAAGAAAACTAGGGAAGTCCTCGTCAATGCCGTGGAACTCTCAAAAAAATGAGACTATATGTGATGATTTTTAATAAAAAGATAAAAAATGACCCGTTGATACATGAATAGTATTAAATAATTGTGAATATATTCGTTTGACTATACGAGCTGCTTAATATAGTAGACATTCTGTGCAACATAATCGCCCTCATTGATTGAAGCCCTGTTTGACCGAACGCCCGTTAGTGCTAGACTACACGTCTACCCTTCAAGTTGCGATGAGGGCTTATGGCGGAGGATGAAATCAATACCATTTTTAAATATTGTAATTGGTGATTGAAATCTGCGTAGACCTAAAGCCGTATTCATTGAGATGGCAATTTTTTAGAAGGGAGAATAGAAAATATAAAAGTCAATTAAAAGGAAAATAGTAATAAAGTAAAAATAAATCAATGCACAACTTAGTGTTCAACACTTCTTCACCTGAGTTTGTGATCAAACCGCGAGGGATCATTTATTGAGTGCAGTAATGAGCAACACACAAAGGAAACGGCTTTTTTGGCTCCAACAGTTGGGGTGGTGATCAGAGTCTGTTTTCCAAACAAAACTTGTGTTTTTGTACAGCATTGACCGTTTCCTGCAGCCTTCGTGCCATGTAACTCTGCTATGTCATCTAGTTCCCATTAATCTTTCCACACATAGCATAATTTCTTCACTTTTTCTCCCAATGCCCTTCTCGGTCGTTCTCTTTTCCTCTCTACTCAAGGTTTTCTATTCCATAGTTTCAACTCCCATCGCTTCTCATTCATTCTTCAGAGATGGCCGACCAATCTTCTTCGTTCAAACCTATCTATTATCTTCAATCTATTATCTTCAATCAAATTGATCTTGTATCTTCAATCTTTCACTAATTTAACCAAGAAAAATTATGCATGCTTCATTATAACGAGAATTGCCATTTTGACTGAGAATAGTCCCCGCCCAGTATGGTTAACGAGTTTAAAACTCCTTCACGTATTACTAGATCTCTCCTGAGAAGAACATTCGCGATCATGCTAGGAAGCCTAAATTGTATTAATAATAAATCCCCACTTACACTCTAGAGAGTGTTAACGTTTCTTGTAACTCGAATTTCGTACTAATATGACAGAATATGCCTCGACTATTTTATAATGCTATTGCCACACATATCTCGTTCCTTACTAAGTTTGTTGATTTCGGCTTTGAAATATATTTCTTACCATTCCTTTATTGTTTTCAAAATCTAAAATTAAATAAATTATTCACATGAGTTTATAATGGGCGTTAGGTAACGGAAAATTTTCAATGTATTCATTAAAATTTGAACAATCGGTCATATTTGGTTGGATAAATGTCAAATAAGTACGAAATTCATCGAGCAAAATGAGTACGACGTGAAACACGTGGGAGATAGTTGCCCGAGCGAGTAGGTTTTTTGAACATTGTTCCATTAGTTCTCCATAGGCAAAGCAAATGCCGAATCGAAAGATGCAAGTGCAAATGCGTGGTCATTTCCGGCAATCTCGCCAGTATTCGCTTTCCCGTTCCCGAGCCGTCGACCGTGACTGACCTTCGACGGAAATCCTCACTATACAGAAAAACTCATGAATTTTGGAGAAAGGCAGAGGAAGTGAAATTCTCAAAAACTTCAACCCTCAATTAACATAGTACCCGTTAACCTAACGTAATTCGTATCCGGAGAAAATTCACCACAACTTTGCATCGGCAATCACAAAATAAAATTAATCCCCTAATTTATCTTAATTAGTCGAAGCAAAGAGGTCCATTTTGCCAGTTTATAATTCGAAACGCCGACTTCAATCAAAATTTTAAAATACCGAGGCGTGAAAAATTACTGAATTCGCCATTTGAAATAATAATATCGATTACGTCTGACTGATATTTTTAGACATTTTGTTGCATAAAAAAATAGTAATAGCAATTACTCTAGGAATACTATTCCTCACAATAAGCTCTGTTTAATCATATCGATCAAAGCCAATTAACATGTAGACGAAGGTCTATGAAAGTAAATCTAAGTTTTCAATCTCTCGATGGTGGAATTTTGATTCGGACACGATTTCTAGTCCCTCTTTTCGTCCACATTTCCATTGGCTGGTTCTCCCGAGCACTATCTAGAGGTCTGATATGTCCAGATAATTTGAAATTGTGTGGCAAGCAAACCATATGTTGTACTGTTACGTCATTGAAACCCATCTGAAATAATCGTCTGCAAGATGTCCTCATTTGTCAAAAAAATTCCTTCCATTTAGACAGTGCACGGGTGCACACTTATGCAGTTTTGATGGCGAAAATTCGGGATTAAGTTCGAATTATTACAGCATCCACCAGCTTCAACGAATTTGACCCCCAGTGACTTTTTTCCAAACGTACTACAATTGCTCGGAGGAAAACGATTCACTTCGAACGAAGAGGTAATCACCAACACATAACTATTTTGAGAACTTTCCGAAATGCTACTTTTTGGACGGCATGAAAAAGCTGGAGAGACGCTGGGAAAAGTGTGCCGAACTTATGGGAGATTATGTTGAAAAATAATCTACCCAACATAATTTGTTTCTCTATTTTATTCCAAGGAGTAATTGAATCGTCTACGTGTTCGAGAAAGATTTAAAAACAAGAAGAGCATCTTATTTGATGGTATCACCTATTCCAATAATTCTACACGTTTTCTATGATTTAATTGCCCTCAGTTCTGAGATATGTAGTCTCCCTAAAGTTCCAAGTTCGATCCGGCATTTATAAATAACACTCTTTCTAATGATCGTTCTTTTTTCTTTATGGCAAAATTTTCCTCTGAGGGAATGAAATAAACTTAATGACAACCGCGAGATTATCCACATCCGCGGATATAAGTGATACCGAACGAAGGAGATAAAGTTGTAACAACCTTTTTTATACCAACAATGACTTTTCTACAGATCATAAAATGGGGCATGATTCTTTTGTAGAAATATGAAGACAATGAATTCGCACAACTACACAAGGTGGGATAACCCGTTTCAGAATCTTACTTTTTTCGACATACCCAATACAGCCAACTATAATTGTTGACATAGCACAAAAGATTGATATGTACGCTTGAAAAAATTATATTAGCGTAAAAACAGCTTGTTATATGCGAGATACATTTAGGTAATTAAGGAAATGTATGTATTCAAACGCTTCCAAACAAAATGTGCTAACACGATTCCAAATTTCCGAATCACGTACAGGGTACGGAATTTTACATGCTATCAGGGTATAATTTAAAATGAACCCTAGCGGCACATTTTAATAATATATATTAAATTAATACTTGCATAATATATAATAGAAGCGATGCATCGTAAAAAATAAATAAATTTATAAATTTAGAAAAATATAATTTAAATTAATAAAATTCATTTAGTATTTTTCTCTTTGAAAAAATATTGATCACTTCCGGAATTAATGAGATGTTCCTTTTTGTCATTTTGATATAGTTAAAAAAACACATTATTGATTGCTTATGCCTAATATTACCCGTAATTAATGTAACTTCTTTAAAGCGTATGCTTTAGAAATATTAAAAGAACGCATTTTTCGCAAATATTTGTCACCGAAGGGTACTCACCGGGAGGTCGTTGGGTTTGCGTCCTTGGTTGATTCTTGACTCCGTCTGTCCCCAGAGTCCTCTAGCTGAATCATCTCGTGGTTACTCAAGAAGATGAAAACGTCAGAGCCATAGCAACTCCTGTGCAAACAGACAAAATAAACTTAAATACCACAATAAGCAACCTCAAACAGTCGGCGGAAATAAAAAATTTCAAAATAGAAGTATTCTTCAAGTATTTCAAACATTGGGCAAAAGTTTCAACTGAATAAGTATACTAAGAAACGAGCGAATACGGTGTTTATGACCACTTTCAAATGTGTGCTGCACATTGAGTATAAAAAATTAGTTAAGGGTCGATTAATAAGTATCATATGAACGATCTTTATTACAAAATTTACGATGAAGATGGGGAAGGCGGAATCGAGCAGATCACAAGTGTACAAATACGTATTCTCTTGACCGGACTTGAAAACCGGATCTTTCCACTTGCCGGGCGGATGCTCTAACCACTTGAGCTATGATTTAATTTAATATTTATTCGGTCTAGTACGTACGTTACACAGCAAGGGTTTACATTATACATGATATAAGCTTATACATTTTGGTTACATCATATTGTTTCTCATATAAATATATTTAATATAATACATACAAAATAATATTCATACATACATAAACATAAATATGCATATACACACATAAACATACATTCATATACCCGCATATACAATTGTGACCATATGCAATACTGTTGAAGGAAATAAAGAGGCAAGGTTCACAAGATGTACATTATTTATGGCGGGGGTTATCGATTAGTTTGAATCACATTCTATAAAGCAACTCTTCAACTACTGGCGAATTGTGTCCGGAACCGGGGGCAGCCACATCCGTTCCACCAATGCCTTTTGCCGACTTTTAAATCGCTGTTCTTAATTGCATGAACTCCACGGTTGAAGTGGTTATTATTAGAGTTTTGAAGCTCGGAAAGAGCCGAAAGTTCAGGGTGATCAGATTTATGCCTGAAATGGCACCACCATTGAACACGTCCCAGGTTTTGCATATCTTTTTCAGGGCTTCTCATTCTTTGAGTTTTTCGTCGCAGCCAAGAATCAGATGCACGACGTTGTCTATTCGACCGCATGACGGACAAAGGGGTGAATCGGCTAGCTTTAGGTCGTGCCTCACTTCCCTCGTCATGACCGTGTTCGCGATTACGTCGAACATTCGACTACGTGCCTCATCGCTCGCCCTGCTGGTCGCTCATTTTTTCCATGACAACGTCCTTTTTGACGTCTTTATTTCCCTGCTCGGTAAGCTCTCTGAGATACAGGGTCTTGATCCTAATTGTTTCTCCATCTCGCAGGAGAGAGGCGACCTTTTTCGTTTCTTCAAATGCCCTCCGGAGGCATTCGTGGGCGTGCGCGGCCGGGGTTGTATCCGGGCACGTAACACTCATGATCAGCGCACAGTGATCAGAGAAGGACACTGGGAGGGTGTTCACTCTCGACATCATTCTTAAGTGATACCAAGAGGAACAGGTAGTCAATCCGCGTCCGAGAGTTGAGCCCTGACCGCGTGAAGGGGGCGGGACCGACGCAGAAAGGATGCACTGCGTCAATCGCTCCAATGGAATCAGTGAGAGTGTCCGGCTTGGATAGTATGCCACCCTATCCCTGTTCGAGGCACTATTCTCTCAGCGATAGATGGAGTTGAAATCCCCATCCAAGATGGACTTCCCCGAAAAGGAATCTTCCAAAAGAAAACTTCAACCGGGGCATTTTTATGTTTCACCTCAAACCCCTGATGAAGACGAGAGGTGGTAATGGCTTCCGGACTCCTCGAACCCCTCTTCCTCCCTCTCTCTCCCCTTGAGGCCCATTCATCGGCCTTCGCGGGCGATTTCCTTTGTCGACGGCCGGCAAATCACCATCGTGACCACGCGAGCGGCGACGCCTTCGGGAAGAGATTCCAACGCCCGCTCCTTCGATGGGGCGGAAGGACTGCGGCGGAGGGTCTCGGTCGCGTCAGGGACCTCTTGAATATCGAATATTTCTGATTTGATGATTGTAGAGATAAATTAGCTATCGTTGCTATTTTAAGCCTTTACTGAGCCTATTCGTAGCAATGGCATGAATATGCGTCATGCGCTTATAATCAAAATTAGAATTTTACTGCCGTTATCGAATTCCACGATGTGGAAGTCAGCCTCCTCCGCAGTCCTCTACCCAGCTTATTTTTCACGTGAACCCAAAAACAGAATGCGCCAGTGAACCCACGGAATAATTATGATGGGCCCGCTGGGAAGGTTAAACACCGAGATTAAGCTAGATGCATGACTTAGTAGAACAATGAAAAGGACATTTTCGTGTGGGCCTGATTGTCATTCATTTTTAAGATTTTTTTGTATTGTGACACAGGATGGTGATAAATGGACGTTTGACTATAGTTTGCAACGAAATATATAAGATTTACGGGAGAAAAATGCAATGGAGGATGTTACAATGAATAGGACAAGATGGCCATAGACGATGGTCATTGACGAATCAATTGATAAAAACCAATATACATGTCAAGGCGTATTTGGAAGAAAAGCGATTTAAGCAAAAGCAAAGGAATGCAAGATGTCATATTTAATTCATCTGCATCTACTCAATACCCCTCAAGCTGCCGCAAGGGCGTGTGGCGGGGGGTGTTAGGGCACCACCCGTAAATTAGGGAAAAAAGCATGCATAAGCCACAAATTTAGAGCCCACAAACCAAACATGGTAAACATTCATGCACGAACCCTTTCGCCCCAACCCTTTCACACACATGCAAACCCACAAACTACGAGGGTCATCCGGAAAGCAGTACCCGTTCGTGAAATAAAGACACAAAAGTAAATATTAACAAACATAAAAAATTTTATTTGAAAGAGGATACTTTAAACTACTTCTCAACATAATCTCCAAGCAAATTAAGGCATTTGTCATAACGTGTGACAAGTTTCTGTATTCCTGCTGCATAGTCCTTCGCCGCCAGCTCATTGAGATACAGGGTCACTCCTTTAAGTTCTTCATCGCTGTCAAATCTTTTTCCTGCCAAAAAGTCTTTAAGCTTTGTAAAGAGATGAAAATCTGAAGGGGCCAAGTCCGGGCTATACGGTGGATGGTCGAAATTTTCCCATTTGAATTGCTGCAAAAGTTTTTGTGTTATCCCAGCTGCATGAGGCCTGGCATTGTCATGAACGAGAATGACACCAGTAGACAATAGACCTCGCCGCCGATTTTGTATTGCCCGCCGTAATTTCTTTAATGTTTCACAATACGCATTGGCATTAATAGTGTCTCCACGGGCCATAAAATCAATAAGCAATACACCTCGTCGATCCCAGAAAATGGTTGCCATGAGTTTCCTGGTGGACAGAACTGTCTTGAATTTTTTTGGTTTGTTTGGTGAATGAGCATGATGCCACTCCATTGACTGTCGTTTACTCTCAGGTGATGCATAACAAACCCATGTTTCGTCACCAGTAATTATGCGAGTCAAGAAAGAGTCTCTTGCATTGAGGAATTTAATCACTGCCCTCACTTCACAACTGGCGGCGTTCTCAATTTTTTTAAACATTGTAAACAATCACAGAAACAACACAGGCAATGCTAGCGTCACGCAACTTGGCTCAGAGAAGGCAGACAAGCCACTGAAGCTATCTGACCTCGTCCAGCGGCTACTCGCGTCGTCAGCACTTCATGCGACACGAACGGGTACTACTTTCCGGATGACCCTCGTACCAACAAACATGCCCATGCACAATCTTTGAATTTTTAATTTTGGTCCGACGTGTAACTTAAATGTTTTTAATATTTCTAAAAGGACTTTGGATTCTTATTATTATGATTTCTGATTGTTCTGGGGAAGAATGAGTACTTGAATCTATCTGTATTGGAATCTATCTCCCTTATTTTATCTTTGTGGTCTGATCTACCTAAGTAGTGTGGGGCCATTATTATTCCTTTTTTGTCATCGCTTAACTCGCTTAATTGTTGTTATTACAAAGGAATATCTTAATAGAAATAAATCACTACTTGCATGATGACCTTGAATTATAGGTAAAGATCATAAAGTTAACTGATTGAGAACTATTTTCTAAATAGAATAGAAAAATATTCTTCTTTTAAGTATTTTACTTTTATTTTTAAGTACATAAGCTCCCATAATAATCATATATAATCATACCGTTTTAACACTATACTTTAGCACTCCGATTTGGGTTAATGCATATTTATAATATTCCGTATTAATACATTAAACTGTAACTAATATGAACATTCATTTTAAAACGCTGGATCATCATCAACGAGGTTCATTGAAGAAAGGTTTTAATGAAAGATTAGAATTAATGAATTAAAATGTCAAATGACTATCCAATATTGTCACAGTTGTAAGTAAGGAACAGTTGACAGCAATATTTAATAAAAAGGTTAAGAAATGCTCGTTAGTACTTCAGTATGGAGGGTGACTTTGAACGGCTCGAGTATTTGTAAACATCCAATTGTAATAAATAATTTGTGCTAATAAAACAGAATAACCAAAGTCAATGAAAGGTTACTTAAATTGGTAGTCTCCTGTTGAAGGTAGGTGAACACAGAATAGATTCGCTAAATTTCATAGCTTCTTCTAGCAAGACAGCATGACAAACTATATTAAACTGTTCTTCAATTTCACTTAATTTTACCTCCTTTTATTTAAATTAATATATACATAAACGCCTACCTACTACCATTAAAAAACTAATACTCCATTCATTTGGTCGAGGTCATGTGTATTTCAGAATGTACAGCTTATCAGGATTGGTGCTACAGCTACCTCTCTATGTAAATTCCAAGAAACTGCGGGAGATGCCGCGACAGAAACTCTTTAACGGGGTCATTCGCAAATATTTGCATTACAATGCAACGATTTCAGAGTGTAAAAACCATTCGCCTTGACCTGGATCCCGGTCAAGGCGAATGATATTTTATAGTCTTTTTATTTATTTTTTTTTCACTTAAATAAAATGGATTTCCACAAAGTGAAGCCCAAAAATATCGAATATATTTAGAATGGGACATGCAAATTGCAGGCCACTTGGTAAGACCTTTTAATTGCTTAACTGGGTAAAACATAACCCCAAAATAAACCAGTATACCCCTCAAATAATGGGCGTAGGATAATTATTTTGTTCTATGAACAACTCCGGTAATCGGCACACCCCCTGGGGTCCTAAAGAGCCACTCTTGGTTCGTCAATAGCTTTCCCATGGGACGAAATGCGAGAGTTAAAACAACACCCGTCCCGAGACGGGACTCGAGCCCAAGACCTTTGGGTTACCAGGCGGGTGCGTTACATACCTGGCTAAACAAACCAAAAAACCTGACTAAAAAAGTAGTTTGCCAGATTAGAGTAATATTTCAATGGATGCAGGTATTAATTCACCGAATAGCAGGACAGAAAACATCCTTAAACTTCATGCTGCTAACCCGTATTACAATAACTTGTTCTTTATTTCTGCATACTTCCTACGTTCTGCAATTCTATAAAAAACGCCTATTCTTTAACTCCTTCCACGACTTTTTCCCAAAGTCATCTCTCTTTCTTAATAGACTTCCAAATCTACGATTATACTCCCCAGTCAATGATAAAGCTTTCGAGTCATACAGAACTACGCTCTGTATTAAAGTTTTCACTAGGCTTTTCTTTACATCTTTAAATGTAGTCAAACCAAATTCCCATCTCTTTGTAAAAGCTTCTCTATCTAACACAATTCTTCTCTTAATGCACTTACGACTTTTTCCACCTCCTTCTAAAATACTTCCTAAACAGATGAACTGTTCTACCTGTTCTAGTTTATGTCCCGGAACTTCAATGCTTTGATTGACCTATAAAAATGTTGTCGTAGATATATTTAAAAATATGCCACCAACCTGAGATACACACGTTAGATACGGTAAAATAATTGATAGGAAACAGATGGAGGCTGCCAAATACGTGTCATGACGGTGTACGAGAACAGATAGCAGACAGACAGCTATATAACAGAAACGCTAAGAGTATTACGATAGTATTAACTGGAAACTTGAGGGCAGTTTTATAGACTCTGTCATATTCAGACTTATCACACTCTGGTAGAACATGTGTGAAGAGTAATGAAACTAAGAAACCTCAGCAAAGACAATAATCCCTGCAAAATAAGTTATAACTTGCGAAATACAAACAACTGTTTTTTAATAATGGAATCAAAGAGAGAGCTAGGCAGCCGGAAGTACTTCTTAAGCCCCTTGTCAAAGCTATGAAAACGGAAATTTAAAAAAATACATTTTTAGCATTTCAATAACGTCTCTCGACGTTCTTGTCGGAGTTGATATTGCGCGAATTCAAATAAGACGCCTCACAATTTTAAGTTTTTTACTTCATTTTGTTTTTAAAGTGATTTTTGAACTTACTTGTGTCACATGTACGTTCAAAACACTTAAGACAAACAGCTAAAATCTGTTACCGTTGTCATTCAACTTATTGGTAGTTTGAAAAATACTATCAGGAAATTAATAAAACCAGTATAATCAAAGAAATAATATCAATAATAAGTATGCACTATTAGGCCGGTTTTCTAATGGCACAATGTAAAGATTGGTGAAAGATATCGGGGGAGATCACTATCTTCTCTTTTGTGATGCTGTCAAAGTCAACACCACATTATTTTTGCAGACAAAAGTACCTTTTTTATATTTATATTTCAATATATTACTCCCCTACTCTCGTTTGGCGCATTGTTCGATTTTAGTTCATACGTCAGTCCTCTCTTCAGATAGAACGCCTGCATTTCCGTATTAGTTGCTGAGCTGTACAAGTTATGCCAGTGCTCGTAAAACTCTCTGCCAAATAATACACAGGATTTGTCCCAATAGGTAGAATGATTTTTCGCCACCAATGCAGATGCGATGCCATGCGATTAAATTTTTCATTAAGCTTGGAAAATTGGTTTCGGATACCATGACCACGGTTAAGAATGCTTATGGAGATAAAGAAGTGTCCCACGTGATTGTTTTCTCCTTGCACAGGATGCTCTGGGAGATTAACGAGGAGGTTGACGATGAGGAATACCCTGGACATCCATCAACAACACAGTGTGATGAAAACGTGCAAAAAATGAGACATGCTCAATTCTGATTGACCCCCAAGTTCCAGGATGTTCCCAGATTTCAGTATATCATCGTGCATTACATTTTTCCGGAAGATTTAGCCACGAGAGAGGTGTACCAAGATGGTCCCCAAGGTGCTGTCGGAAGACTGTATGTGTGACAATCTTGCTTTGAACCTCTTGGACCACGATGAAAGTGACCCAAATATTTTAGAATAGGTGGTTACTTGTGACAAAACATGGGTCTTTGAGTATGACTCAAGAAAACCCCCTTGTGTACCATTTTGGACCACTGGATTATGTCAAAGAGGCCATGACGAGGTGCCTGACCGAGGGTGCCGTTGATGCCTCACAGGAAGCATTCCACAACTGGTGGAGCCACTGGCATTGGTGCGTCGATACATAAGGGTGCTCTTATGAAGAATTTCAGCGATTTGTACTTTGTCTGCAATAAAAAATTTTCCCCAGATATATTCTACTAATTTTTGGATCAGACCTTGCATATCTCTCTCACTTGCTCTAGCCTCTAGCTAAGGACTGCCCAGTTTTATATTTTCATCGCCTTCTGCTCTGCCATGGATAAAAATCTTGGATTTATGCTCAAGTTCATCCGATTCTTTTTCGTATCACCTTCTTCCTTGATACGGATTCCAAGACTCGGGAATACGAGTTTCGAGGTCTCGAGAAGAGAAAGGAAAATATTTCAGAAAAAATGATTTACTCTTCCAAACGGATTTCGTATGCTATTTACTGTCTATCATTCAGTTTCATTATTAAAGTAACTAGCCATCCATCAGGTATTTGAAAAGCAAAAAGTCCAGTCTTTCAGATACTTCTTAAAGAGAAGTCGTGAGTTTTTAAGAGATCAATATAAAAAGAATTAAAAAAACTAAAACTGACATTCCAGAAAGCGTGTTTGGCAAGAGTTTTCGAACATTTTAATGAAATTTTAAAATTAAACGAACCATTAACAAACTTTTTTATTTGCAATTAAGTCAATGTTCTTGAGTTTGCAGGAGTTGTGTCAACAGTACGATTTTTCTTTCGTGCAGAATATATGTATACCTTGGGAAATAAAAAATAAATGATTTTTCATCGATTTGTTTAAAAAACTAAAATCAATATTACTTCTAAGAATATATAAAAATTCAATATTCAATCCAAGGGCTTTCATCTACAGGTTTTAATTCCTAATATCCAACATTTTTTCTTATCCAAACCCTTTCTTTCGAATTAGAGTTTCCCAAATTTATCTAAATTGTAGCGAGTTTTCCACCTCCGTCACCATCTTAAATTCATCGCGTAGGATGATTTTGCGAAAGAATTATTATTGTTCTTTTTCCTGCTGCTCTCAGATCTTGGAGATAGCGTTTGGTTTCTTAAAGAAAAACTTGAAGCAATGAGATTTACGAAACAAATCAAGTACCACAGTTGATGAAGACCCAGGCTTTCCTTTACGAGGGTTGCTTTGGTGACAACAGTTTTACCCCAACCCTACGCATCTTCAGGCTGAAGGGAAAACCACTCCAGGACTTGAGGTGAAACTTCTGCCATCAAAGCCACCCACGCAAATTTATAGAAGCAGAATGAATCCTTTATCAACCAGGCGTCGCGGAGGCATTCTAAATAAGATCAAAGTCAATGTTAGCTAAAAGAGATTTCAAACTTTGGGTAAGGCAATGATTCAGCCAACAGGAAGAATCGGTTGAATAAATTGACTCTGGCATGCGCGTTCAAAGCAAATCGAATAAACTCTTACGCCTTTATTTTTTCAACTCCAATTTCCCCGGTTATCGAGAAAAGAAAGAAAAATCTCAGAGAAAGAGCTTTAGTCTTTCAAACGGAAAGCACTTGACGTTCCTTTTCCTCGAATATGAATAAGGGATATTTCAATCCGATTCATCTCGGTCGAGTTGTCATGATCAATTTCAAAGATTTCATACCTTTTAATCAAATTTAATATTGGATCCTGAGGAGAGGTATGAGTATTACATACTCCGTCATTATTGTATCGTGACGATTAATCGAGTAAGAATAACCGGTTTTGCTCCCTTTTAATTTCGGTGCTAAAATAGGCGAATATTTCATTATCCTGGGAAGCGAGAAAATATAGGAATACTTGGGATAGAGCGGAGTCGTTCGGATGCTTCCAGCGACAAAATGGAGGGTATCGTAGTGACTGCGTCCACGACCAATCAGATTACGATGAATTTAATCAAACAGGAGTCTTAAATCTTTAGGGTTAATAATTTACACGCAGGATATTTAAGAATCTGTAGCTTTTTTAGAGTTCTTACATAATACACAATCGTAATCCTTTAATTGCTTATCATATCAAAATGCAATAGTGGTTAAAACGTGAGTCATAAATATATTCTTAGCGCATCAAGTTTTCATGCCACTCTTGATCATTAGAAATATGTGAAGACCAATTTTCAATTTGTCTCTGAACTGTAACTCAATACTCGCACTATTCATTGCTCAATCAAAGCCTTTTCACTTCCTCATAGTTTCTTTCCTCATCAACAGCACCCAATATGCCTACTCTCGCCCACGCACACCCATTTTCCTCTACACCATATCGTTCAACGTTTTATCATTTTCAAACTCCATACAGATTTTTCACTTTTTCTAGTACTTGAATATGATGAAGACCGAAAATTAAAATTTTCCCTCCCTTTAATTTCACTCATTATTACCACTTAGTATTGTATAAATTTATATATTTATATATATATGCATATATAGGTGCATATATTCGTATATATGTAGAAAAATATATGAAAATATGTGTGTATAGAAAATATATTTTTACACGAAAATATTGTAAGAATTTTCTCCCACTAAACATCGCATTTCCGTTTGACTGTCCTTCATGAGTTGTTCTGATGTCTAAAATAGCCTGAATATTAGTGCACAAAAACCAAGGGTACGTACTTAAGAAGCCGTCCTTGCTCCGGCACTATGTCTTAATTTTCAATCAGCCATTGGGTGGCGCCAGCCTTCCCACGTACTCCGAGCACTCTGTAACTTCTAAATACACTCTGAGCACTCTGTCCAGGGAATAGGGGGACGTAAAGTGTGAGTCTGGATGCGAGGCACGAGGAAATTCTTTCGCGACGCGAGGTGATGCTCTTTTATTCTCCCACAAATTGCCCCTGCCTATTTTGTCACGCCACCGTCGCCTGCAACAATGGCCCGGAGCAAATGACCGTCGGAATGGGTCGCTACCTCCATCCCCTTCTCCTTCGCGATTCTCCCAAACTTTTTCAATTTCCCAAGTCACTCTTCTTTTATGGCCATGAGAAGATTGGCCATGAGGAGAAATTGCCCTGCAGTAGCTGATTGAAACGTTAACCACGTTCTCCGTAAGTATTTCAGTAATCATCTCCAACAGGTTAATTAAAAATGTAAACGCACGCTCACATGGCTAAGGGAAAAAATGCGCATACCTCAAAAAATTATAAACTTAACGCATCACAAAATAAAAATTAAGGTTTCTCAGATTACGTCCTGAAATGGAAATTAAGTCCTCAAAAGGAAAAACTTATGGAGGGTATGATTTTAAAGATTTAAGAGGAAATTTATGCTAAACTACATTTGAAATTTGATATGAAACTCCTGGAGTCGAAGTTGAAATAATTCGAATTAACTTCCCATTAGCGACAAACATAAATATCTGCATATAGATTTAGCATATTTTCAGTCATAAAACTGAAACCATTGGAGGTCAAAAAACTCCACTTCTTTCAATGCCGTAGACCCGAGGAAAATGCATTGTACGTGTATTACTGAAACCGGTCGATTTTGAACCCTACACATTAACTGAAATGACTTGTTTATGCAATGCGTCTACCTGTTTTCATGCTAGCAATTACAGCAACGAAAGCTTAGTGTATGGGTGGGAATTTGTCGTTCATAAAACAGAGAAAGTGTTAAAATATATTCAGAGTTTTTGAGCGGCACAACACACTAAAAATGTAGCAATAATCTAAATCAAAAAACTCAAATTAAAGAATAAATAAGGTTCGGCGCAATCTCTGTTTTCTTACAGATAAAACGAAATAATTTTACTGAGATTTCTAATACACAAAATATCCTTAGCCTGCAGGCTGTCGTTGAGTGAGGACAACGTTTTTAGTGAAGCAAGGTTTTTGTCCGCGTCGAAAAACAAAATGAATCTGAATTTAGAGCAACACTATTCCGTGAAGTTTTGTGCGAAACTCGGGAAGACGGCAACTGAGATCCTCGACATGATCAAGCAAGCTTATGGGGAGACTGCCTTAAGCCGTTCCACAGTGGCACAAGTTGTTTAAAGAGTGTAGGGAGCTCGTTGAAGACGACCATCGCTCCGGACGGCCGTCGACAGCAAGGACCGACACGAATGTGGACAGAGTGAGGACACTACTGAACACAGACCGACGCTTAACCAGTGGAGAAATTGCAGACCAGTTGGGTCTGTCTGCATCCAACGTCCAACGGATTATTTCACAAGATTTGGCCATGCGCAAGGTGTTCTCCAAGATGGTGCCGAAAATTCGTGCCATGGCACGCTCGCCAGACAGCTCCTGGCCAAATACGGCGTTGCCATGTTGCCGCACCCGCTCTATTCTCCCGATCTGGCACCACCGGACTTCTTCTTCTTTCCTCTGATAAAAAGACAGCTCAAGGGACGACGTTTTGACTCCATAAAGGCCGTTCAAGAGGCTTCGACGAGGGTCATCAATGGCATCCCCAAAGAAAATTTCCAGTGGGCGTACGGAGAATGGGAGCAACGTTATACTAAGTGTGAAGCAGCTCAAGGAGCATACTTTGAAGATTTTTAAGTCGATGTATGTATATCGTCAATAATATTCTTGTATAAAAATCAGTCCTACCAGTTTTGGAAGCGACCCTGTACATAGAAACACCTATGGTAAAGAACTTAGGCCGACAAGGTTAGACATAGAAAAGGAACATGACGTAGAAGAAGATAGCTTAGGTCCAGGCATACTCGACGATGAAATAGAAAGGGCATTAAAGGAGATGAAAGCAAATAAGGCCGTGGGGGTGGACAACATACCTGTAGAACTGTTGAAATGTTTAGGAAAATGCGGGAAGAAGGCCCTATATGGACTGATTCGTAGTATCTATGAGGAAGGAATCTGGGCGGAAGATTTTATGAGATTGGTGTTAGTTTCTATTCCGAAACAGATAAAGGCTACATCATGTGAGGATTACAGAACAATAAGTTCGATATCCCACGCAGCTAAAGTTATTCTCAGGATCATCAATAAAAGGATAGAGTGTAAGGCAAATGATTACTTAGGGGATGATCAGTTTGGGTTTAGGAAGGGAGAGGTACGCGTGAAGGCATTGCAGTAATGAGATCACTAATCGAGAGGAATATCGTAGCAAACCATCAGGACGTATTTGCCTGTTTCTTAGATTTCGAAAGAGCGTTTGATAGAGTGAATTGGAAAAAAGAATGCGTGTATTGAAGGAAATAGGAATGGATTGGAGGGACAGGAGACTGATCCGCAACCTGTACATTTCTCAGACTGCTCAGGTGCGAGTGGGGAACGGAGAGTCCGGATGGGCGGTGTTAGGAAGAGGTGTAAGGCAGGGTTGCCCATTGTCACCGGTGCTGTTCAACGTATATGTAAAGGAAATGATTAAAGAGGCATGGGAAGAACTGGAGGTAGGAATGAAAGTCGGAGGGGAATTCGTAAAATCGGTTAGGTTTGCTGATGACCAAGCATTAGTTGCTCAGTCAGCCAAGGGGTTGCAAGCATTGCTGAGTGAATTGGAGGTTCAGTGCGATAAATATGGGATGAGAATAATATTAATAAAACAAAGGTTATGCGAATTTTTAGAAAGAAAAAGGCTAAGCTAAACATTTAAATAGGAGGGGAAAAGTGGAGCAGGTGGAACAGTTTACGTATCTCGGAAGTGTTTTGGACCAACACGGTCAAAGTAGTAGGGACATAAGGAAAAGAATTGCCCTAGGCAAGGAGGCTTTCTCAAGGAGGAGGGAGTTGAAGACGGGGACGTTGAGTAGGAAGGTTAAGAAAAGACTCGTCAAAACTTTGATATGGAGCGTAGCTACGTATGGCGCGGAAACGTGGTCATTTAAGCAGGAGGATGGACGTAGATTGGAGGCTTTTGAAAAGTGGGTGTGGAAAAGAATAGAGAAGGTAAAATGGACGAAAAGGAAAACAAATGAGGAAGTTCTAGGGATTGTGGGTGAGGAGAGGGGTTTGTTGAGAGAAATCCCATGAAGGCAGGAAAAATGGATAAAAGGCGTATTGAGCGGAAGTGGGATGTTGAAGAAAGTAATAGAGGTAAGAATGTTGGGCAAGCGAGGAAAGGGCAGGAACAGGATAGGGATGTTGGACGGGATGGAGGGATGAAATTAGTCCACAGAGATGAAGAGAGACCTGACGTAGAGTGGGTTGCTAGATTGTATTTGTTTGGAGTTGCAAAATATTTATTTGATAGTTGTATCCATCCCAAAAACCTACCTTAACCAGTAGATTACCTTATAATAATGGAAATGTATCATCACCCCCATCGGACTATGGTAGGAGAGATCATGTCAATAAAATTAGAGAGATCGAGTGTAGAATGGATGAATTTAAGATGTAATTTTTTCCACGAATGATAAGGGATCGGAATAACCTTGTCCGACCGCAGTGCCATTTCTTCATCAATACAGGTTTACATAATTTTCGCTCCCCAGGCTGAAAAGTATGCGCCAACACTCTTCGAGATGGCTGGGCACCTCTTAGGTAAAAAATTACGACTTTAATGATAAACTAAATATTTACTCCACCGAAGAATAAATTTAGACCTCCTCGTTAAATTAAAAGGTGATAAACCTGCAAGGATATTCGAGAGGTGGTAACCTTAGCACTATAAAACAGATAAAATAAAAATGTTTGAGTAGAGTAAATTAATAAATTAAGGTAATTACCAAATGACATCAATCATCTCTAGTTAAGAAAACGGTACAATGTCATCGAGGAAGTAAAGATTTTATATTCAGATAAACTTAGATATTTGGATTAAGAGTACCGGCATAACTAAACATGGAAATAACCCTACAATGACTAATTGAACCTCCAACCGGAAGGGAATGGCTTCAATGGCCAAATTCCTGGATGATTCCGTTGAAAATAGCAACCATAAATATGCGATTCTCTCAAAATCTCGCCTAGTTACAAAGTTTCATTGAAAATGACTAGCAATATTCTGACCTCAACTCTCTTGCTTTTGATACGACAAGAAGAGTCACGCTGATCTACGGTTGATCCGCATTTTGATTAACAAGCCATAATGAAGTGTATTAATTGTTTCCATATATTCTAGTCGGTGGACAAACAGCACGCGAGAGCATAATGGTCTCTATGCTTTCACATTCCGACCAGTATGCTCTCACATGTACTTGCTCTTGTGTAATACACTGTGAATTCTGATTTTGATCAGAATCACGTTCTTCGTATCATGCATTGGAATGTTCAGAAACGTTATGCTCATTTTTTGTGACGATGAATTTGGAGGACCGAGTGAAAGAATTTCGGAAAAAAGAGATCCAATCTTCTTTCAAAATATATTAACATGACGAATGCCAATTGACTGGAAGTGGATCGGCCTCGGAGACCAGTTTTCGCGAAATTCCGGGCCGAAGGGGATTACTCCCTGGTTCATACCGGATTTCCTAAACTGGGTTGGGAACTAGAGGGCTCACCCTCCGGGATCCCCTTTTATCGCTTGCGGGTCTCCAGGCGCGGCAAACACCATGTGGATCGTAGGCCGGATGGTATGGCCATACGCAGACAGTACATCCATTGGGAAGTATCCCTTTCTTACTAGGGTTTAGTTTTCGGGTATGTCTCCCCGCCCTCTTAGTCGTCTCTTACGACAGGCAAGGATACTGCGGGAGAATTCTAAATCCCCTACCAGCATGAGGGTAGGGAGATTGAGACCAACCAAAGAGATGGTAGAGTCACCGAGTAAGAGGAATTGAATGCTATCTCAAGGAGATCCCGGTGCAGTGGAGAGTCCGTCACATGGGTCGCAGTTGACTCATCGCACTTCCGAGGCGGGATTGGCAATGCTGCTTCACCTGTGCCTCAACCCTCCCTCCCCCTCTCCTCTGACCCTCCATCCAACCCATCCTTCCCGTTATGCTCAAATTGCCATGTCCTTATGTAATAAACTCAAAGAAAACTAAGGAAAATTTCAGGTTCATACTACCTACTGAGGAATATTAGTTGCCAACACATTTATTTTACCAAGTTTAAGATGAAATTATCCTTACAGCAATTTGTCGCCATTTTAATTGGAACTTACAAATTATTTTCCGGGTTGCAAGGCATTAGCATCATCATTGGGTTCATTTACTTACGTGTGTTACGGCATGTATTTGTATAGTCATGGACTAACGACCCAAGTCTGGATTCACTGAATCTGATTCACTGTCACACGATGGTTCGTTTAATGACGCGCGCGCAATTCTGGAGCGGCACCAATTGCATTATTGCCTGGTGGTCTTGGAGGCAATTGTGCGTACACTCGGCACTCAAGCTTTTGGCGAGGAAAGGAGCAGTTAACTGCAGGACTCCAGTTCGCTCCAGTGCAAATCCCTGAGAAGTTACGCGAAATGCGCACTTTCGGAATTGAAATGGGCTTACAATTCCCTCTGCCTGCTTTTCCATCGTCCCAATTCCATTTCACTCTCTCTTGCGCGAAGTCTCCCACTCAAAAAAATCCCTAGCCTCCCCCGCCTTCCCCTCAAAGTCCTCCCCTTCCTTGCCGACGGGCATTTAGTCTCGCCAGTTCGCTTTGAGAGCCGCGATGAGGACTCATGGGCATCCAGGGCATGTCGTCGAGCTACTCGGGAGAAAACTAAACGGTCGGCATTACGGGCAGCTCTGTATCATTGGTGAGATTTCATATAAGCCCACGAGCAAACATGCAGTGGTAGATTAGGTTTCTTCATAAACGTGTTCAGTGTGTCAAGTTTCTAATTGTCTGGTTTCGATTATCTAGATCTTGGGGCCAGTTTCCAAAATTGACGGTTGCATGTTGGTACGTATGTAGTCAGCCTACAAAAATTATTTCGAAATTTACTTTCTCTTGCGGGGATACATATATACATACACTGAGCAAATGGTTGAAGTACGCGGTCAATCCAATCTTCAACTTGGCTCAATTGTCGTTGGTTATTGTCCTGGGGATGTATTAATGATAGTCCCGTAAAAACTGGGAATCGGATTGGTGGGGTGGGTAACGTACTGACTTCCCACCCAGAGGGTTCTAGTTTGAATTCTAGAGGCGGCAGGTATTTTTCAGTGGTGTTTCGATCCCTACGATGAAGGTGCTTTGTGGAGAGCACCGAGTGAGTACGCCGTCCGTCGTTTGGGGCGTTAAACGGCGGATCCCATGGGGCCTTTCGTTAAGAGTAGACTACTGCCGACGTTAGGTTTCTTTCCACCCTTCCTCCTTTCTCATCCACCCCTAATGGCGCTAATGACATCGGTTTTCGACCACATGCCCTTAAATTACAAATATTGTCAATCCTCGACAATACTAAGGTTGCAATCACGGCCGCGGTAGCTTCAAATTCTTGTGTATGCTCACATTGAAATTTCGAATTGTGACGTCCAATTTTTCGTCATTGTAGACGCTCCATAATTTATAATCTGATTACCTTCTGATCTATCCCTTGCTTGGCATGCGATTCGAAATGGGGAGGAACTGCAGATTCCATCGCGTGTTACGTGGATAAAAATTCAACCCGAATTTTGTAGTTCGTTCCTTCGTACGCGACAGTGCCACCGTAATTAGTATCCCGTTCGCCGTCCAAGCACAGAGGTTGTGCGCTCGAAGCTAGCGTCGGGTTGGCGAGGGACTAGAATGTATTTCACAGGAATCCTTATGAGGAAATCAAAGCACCGGCCCGGCGCATTGGAGCTCGGTGAAATTAGCCACCAATTCCTTTATACTACCTTGATCAAAAAGTTCCCGGAATTTATTCAGAAAATTAAAAATACAAGTTTATTCATCTAAATCTATATTGTCCCCTTCAAAGTAATCCCCATCGACTGCAACACACTTATGCCAGCGCTTGATCCAATCCTCGAAACATTTTTTATATTCGGTTTTCGGTATGTCCATCAGTGCTTCCTGCGATTTTTCCATTACTTCCTCTCGGCTGCTAAAACGCGTTCCCCGTAATGGTTTTTTAACTCGATTGAACAGAAAGAAGTCACAGGGAGCCAAATCAGGTGAATTCGGTGGCTGTTGGATGGTATTTGTTGCATTTTTCGTCAAAAAATTACGAATAATGATAGCACTGTGCGACGGTCTCGACGCACTGTGCCACGATTTCTGGTCTCTTTCGGCGAATTGCTTCACGCAAACGTCTCATAACGCCCAAATAATACTCTTTGTTTACTGTCTGGCCTTCTGGCAAAAATTCATGATGCACTACACCGTTGTAATCCATGAAAACCGTCAGCATTGCCTTCTTTTTTGACTGAAAACGTCGTGGTTTTTTTGGTCTCGGCTCATTTGGTGAACGCCATTCACTTGCCTGATGTCTGGATTGCGTGTCGTACTCATAAACCCACGTCTCGTCTCCAGTAATGATCCTTTTGATGAATGTGGGATCGGATTCAGCCTCGAAAATCATGTCTTTTGCGGCGTCAACACGGTCTGTTTTTTGCATGAAATTGAGGTCTTTTGGCACCAACTTTGCTGCTACACGACGGAAACCCAAATCATTAACCACAATGTCTTGGGCGGATCCATAGGCAATGTTCAAGTCCTCCGCTATTTCTCTGATGGTTAATTTGCGGTTATTGACCAACATTTCTTTTACTTTATCAATTTTTTCACCGACTTTCGATGTCGATGGTCTGCCACTGCGTTCATCATCTTCGATTGACTCACGACCACTTCTGAACCGCTCGTGCCACTGGTAAACGACCGTTTTTTTTAGAGAATCGTTGCCGAAACACTTTTCCAACATTTCCAACGTCCGTGCGCCACTAAATCCGTTTTTTACGCAAAATTTAATACAAGTTCGTTGTTGCAAATTTAAATCCATTTCTGCAATTGTAAAAAATCGCCAACACACACAGAGATAGATGTACTCTTGGCTACGTAACTTTTGCAAATGTCAAGTTATGACACTAAGATTTAAAGGGAATATCAACAACAGATGTACCAATTTAACAAAAAAACAGAACTCAAGTCGGAACGATGGGAGCGCCACACTGTGGTTATTCCGGGAACTTTTTGTTCAAGGTAGTATTGTCAGTCTTAAAAAAAAACACTATTTTGGAATTGCTTTCTCTGCAGATACACTTCAGATGAGGCCTCTCCTAGGCTGAAACATGTCAAGCTTCCCTCATCATTTCATCTTAGGCCTATTGCAGGAAAATCACATGAAAAAATGTCCACCTTCTGCCGAGAGGAGGAAATATGGATAAAATATTATAACTTACGGTTTCTCTGGCTCCACTGATATTATTTGTCGAATATTTTCACTCACTTTTCAAGTATTATAAGTTCGATGATGAATTATTTATATTTTGTCTTAGCAAGTAGAAATGGTGTAAACATTGACAGTGTAATACAGCCGAGAATAAAAGATTACCATCTTATTTCCACGAACCTTTTCATTAGTGACAACTTGTTTCAATGCTAGGTCATAATCCTTGGGAAACGTAAGATGACGCCTGTGTTGAAATTAGATGTAGCAAATGATAGTTTTGTGGGAAATACATCACATTCTCCTTTCATTCAAAAATAAATTGCCAGGCAATCAAACCTGATATTGAGTGTATTAAAAGAGGAGAACTTTAGTCTAGACATGTGACTGTAGGAATATACTAGGGATGTTGGGTGGAATGAAGGGAGGTAGAATGAATGTGTAACGTAAGGATTTATTGTAGTGCATGGTATCAGGTATTCTTTTTTAGGCAAGATTGAGAAGTAAAGTGGTTGTATTTTAGTGTCTTCCCAATACCAATTTTAAACTTTGTGAATTAGTTGAAAAGCTGACACTAACTCACTTTCCGTAAACAATACCTGTTATGATGATTATGAACGAAATTACCATAACAAATGTGCATATTTGAAAACACTATTTCATTCAAATTTCTTCATAGGCCGTTATGGACTGATTGATTACATGTGCGATTTGTCAGTTAACCAGATCTCCCTGGGAAACCAGAGCTGACTCAGGGAATGGAACTAGCCCTATCTTATTATCCTGTTGTGTGAATTTCACACATGGTACAAATAATATTTATTAATTTAAGGAGATATCTCTTATCAAACCAGCCTTCAAGTAGAATTGCATCGTTTTAATTTCAGATCAATGAGGCAATTTCTCACCCAGGAAGTAGAAATTATAGTCTGACAGGAAAGAATCAGTTTTCAACCCCCTAAAGGTCCACCCATCTTCATTTCAAATCATTATTGTCTATATCATTTTCCAATGCACATTTGAAACTCTCCTTGCTTGGGACCTCGGGACTGATTGGGTTGGACATGGCACTAAGAGTAACAGATGAAACTTAGTATTACACCGGTTACCATATTTTCCATTCATTCAGGTAGCATAATCTACCATTTCAATGACATAACTTTCTGGAGGTATCACATGGGGCAGCAACCCAAGATTTACATGATAACTGTGATATCCCTTGGCTGAAGCTCTTGTCACTGAACCGTAGGGAGGGTCTCACCATATACACCTGAATCTTAGTTAATCTCATGTTCTAGTCTGCTCCTGAATTTTTACTTAAAATTTCCACATTTTATTTAACTCTTGTGTAAGAAATTCAATGGAGCACTTTCAAGAGTGAAGTCAGTCAAGTTATAAACAATCATTATACATTCGGATTTATTTAATCAAAAGTGAGACCCTCTTCCTTCAAAAGCTCACCACCATTGCCACGAATACTGCCCACATGTAACCACTACAGTTGCTTGCTTTTACCACTGTTATACTGCAACAATCAGGATTCAGAAGCAGCTGTATGACAAGTCATAACCATTACACATCACTATTACAAAGCTACAACAGCAATAAATTTCAAGATCAGACCTTGTTGAAGTTTAACTCCGATCGCAAATAACTCTTAATTACTACAAATACCCTCTTGCTAATGTAGGTCAACCCTTTATTTTTTTTTCATTGAAATTTTTATTTAATGGCCTACCTAGTGGAAATTTACAAGTATTTAGGAAAACAAGGTTTCCAGAGAGATTATCTTCATGATTCCCAACATGTATATTAGAAAACTAAAGTCAAAACTTTTCTCTGTCAAAGAGTCATCATGAAAATATATCATGATCATATTCCTTGCAGTAATCCAATTGATGTGACATCAAACAGCACCAATCTACTGTCTATCACCAATATTCTCTCTAATTATGGTGATGAAGGTCTTAGAGAAGACAGGAAATACAATAGAAGGGAGAAGTGAAACGAATGGAGAAAAATAACCGGTGATAGAGCAGATGCCCTGCCATTTGGTCCCTCCAAAGTCCTGTGTCAAGTCCTTCCCTTTTATCTTCTCCATTCAGCCTTATACCAAAATAACTTGGGTCATTCCCCTCAGTTCCTAAGCTATTCATCAAATAAAACAATACTTCAGTGCTAAAACATTGAAGAACAATTTTGGAGGACATATCCAAGGCAATTATTGTTGGGAGTAACAAAGAACTTTTCCCTCTTAGAAGTGACAGAAAATTTGAAATTGGGATTGTCTTAATGGGTTTTATCATAGATTTAAATTATGAGAAATTCAAACAATGGCCCTGATTGAAATCCAAATTGTTTACTAACCATTATCATTTTTAGTGTATTTCAGCTGACAATCCCACATAAAATCCTTCAAAGCCCAGTTTGGGGTAACAAGCCATTGGTCCATGAGAACTTGAATATTTAAGTCTATAGATATAACTGATAATGTTCCCTTTTGGTAAGTAAGATTGAATAATTCTCTAAACTCAGATCAAATATTAAGTTGCACTCCAGGCAAGTCTGCATAAATGTCAGTAAGAGTGGAGTTTGTTAATAACAGTGAAATTACAAAAGAAGCGAGCTATAATAAATCATTGCCTTCAATGCAGATATGAAAGTTCCAGGAAACATTACTTGAAGCACAAAAGATCTTGTTTATCATAGATTACCTTTCAGCGAGATTCTTCAGCAGGTGAACTGACTTTCTTGAACAATATGACCAAGCATAACAAGGTAATGAAAAATAGGCAAGTACAGAGAAAAAAGCAAAGATTTGAAAGAAGAATGTGGAGAGAGGGGGCTGGGGCTGATACAGAGGTGAGAAAATAGGAAAAAGAAAGGTTTAAGGTGTTAATTCCAGTAACAGACGGTTAGGTAATGACTGGGAAATGATGAATTAGTCATGTTGGGTTTTCCACTGCTTTGTTCTATCTGGTCTGATAGCAGTTTTGCAATTAATCCAAACAATTTCATCATTAAAAACATTCCAGGAGGCATTTGCAAAGTGAAAGGTTAATGTGGCAAGTCTTATATTCCCTACTCATACAGAAGTCAACTGTCACTTGCAATAACACAACAGACACATTGAAAATATAAGCAATTCTCTTTGTTGGTGATTGCACAATATGTGCGGAGTGGCCTTTGCTCAATATGTAATTTGGAGAGAAAATTAATAGCCATTGAGAGCTGATTCTTACTTGAACTCATCATAGAAGCCACAGAAATCATACAAATAAGCTACGAGTTTCAACAGAGGATGCCCACCAACTCGTGGAAGTGAAAATTCAAACAGCCATAACTAAGGAAAACCAGAGACACCATCTTCACATCATCACAATGGGTCCATGAAGGCCATTGAATTTAATATATACTCTGATTATTTTAACCTTTTTCTAAAAATAACTCACACTAACCAGGATAACTATTCCTCTTTATTCCCTAGGAACAAGGATCCCAACCATCTTTGAACTCATTGGATATAAAACATCCATCATATCACAATCCCTCAATCAACATTGGGTTTGTTGTGGTTTTTAAAACAAATTAAAAGACAAAGACAGTACCACACCTGTGTTCTAATTTAAATTTATGCCAAGGTTCTGACTCACATCCAACCAGTGAAAGGGAAATATGAGATTGATTTGGAAAAGTTTTTCTTCAATTGAAAGATTCATTTGAGAAAGAAACGAAAACTCATTCAAAATTTGAATAATACAATGAATTGCTTCCAATTTATTGAAGAACAAATGGTCATCTTTGGCTTGAAACATTCCACTCACTACTTTTTATAGAAGCACTGCAAGGAACTTTAAGTCGAATATCTCCAAATTTTCAAAGAAGGGATAAAATATATAAAGATTTAAAATAGCTTACATCACTACTTGTTGTGTGAATCTTGCTCTCCTCCCTGTTCCCTCTTCTGCCTCAGCAGACCTCACGTGGTAGAGCACACAAATGGTGACACCAAAGTTATGCTGATGATGAAAAGGAGATGTTGCAGACATCAAGAAACAGTTTCTTCCAAAGTGGAGGCCATTCTAGCCTTGGGGTAAGAGTTGAGGTCCATCAATCTTCTTTCTAGATAGGAAGTAAATATTTAAAGAAGTACAGCATTGGGGAGTATGTGATTAAAAAAGTATCATCCAACCACATGAACAGTTTGGGGGTCAAGGCAATGAAGAAAAAATTCAATAATAAGCCACAGAACCTGGAAAATTTGTTTAAAAAATCTTCCTAATGGTGGATCTGTGTTGTTGAACTGTTATTACTTTTACTTTTCCTGTACATGTCATCAGAGCTGGATGGCAGATGGCTAAATGAATTTGGCCAAGATAAAAATAAGACTAAATTAAGTAAGAAAAGTAAGATTTTTGAATGCAGATTGATATGATGGGTATGATAAGAGTTTTGAATTTTTTTCTTTGAATTGTTCAATACCTATATGAAATTAATTTAGCATTAAAACTTTATAATTTTAGAAACAACTACATGCTGATTACATTGTCTATTAGTGAAACTATTTTCAATTACTATGAAATGCAACATTATGAAAATTCATTAAATTTTGATTTCCTCACAGTCTATGATTTGTTCATTAAAATTATTTCCACAAAATCATTCCCACGATGACTATAAAATACTTAAGTGCAATGAAGTACTGCACTTCTCCCAGTTATATTTTGTTTGAAATCTATTTTTATTCCTGTAGCAGTTAGCACATTTGTTCACATGTGTTCACATGTACCTAAAGATGGCATAATAATGTGAAAATACTTGTACATAGTTATAAAAGGACAATGGAATGGTACAAACAATGGGGCAAGCTATCACTCAGTACATACATTTGGGCTGACACAGAATTCTGGTGAAAGAGAACCTGCATAACTTGCACAGATAGGCACACTGGATGTGATACATCTTAGACCTGATAGAAATATCGGAAATATTTCAATTTACGCTTCATTGGTCATTTGAAGATGAGCAAACTTAAGGATCACAGAGTAGGTTCATCTCCATGGGACCAATATTTCAAATAGAAGTTCATGAATCTTCTCATTTGTTCTTGAATAAATACCCTAGGGTATCAACCTGGGAATGGGGGTGGGGAGAGGGCACCATTGTCAGCATTGGTCTACTTTTAGGGAAGACACCAAAGGGGTGACAATTTAATACTCCATTTGATGGATGGACTACTCAATTATAGCATATGGCACCCAAGTAGGGATCAGGACATCTTAGAAAAGTTTAGTCCCCCGCTGTGATTCGAACCCAAACCTTCAGCATGGGAACCAATACACTAGCTGCTGCACCAACCTGATCTCCTTCATTGAAGTCATGTTATTTGGCTAGTAACTAAGAATGGAAAAACATTCTAAAATGTTTGAAATTTGATAACGATTGCTGCACGAAAAGTTACATTTTTTTTATTAGGTACCCGTTTTAAATGAGATACATAACTCGGCTAGGAGTAATTACCTTTACTTAGAACGAATTTTAAGTGCATGAAAAGAGATAAGAATAAGAAACTTATCTTCCGGGATCTTTTCTTGCCAAGTAACTGCTCCAAACATTTGATATACATGTTACATTAATATTCCTAATAGAATGATGCGACGTAGTGGTCTAGAAAACCGAAATTTTACATACTGCAAAGTAGTCCCCGGAATGAAATCCTGGTCGATATATTTGGAGAAATATGAAATGAAAATATGAATATTAAGTGGTATTCATAAATTGAGAAAAACGATATTATAGGACAGAGTTCTGATTTGAATGTTCTCATTCACAAAATTCTAGAGGTTCACGCGGGTTAAGAGAGTTCATCGCGATCTGTACAATCATCGTCATTTTTCAAAAAATCCCTTCGGATCGATTACTAAGATATAAATGGATGACGAGAGTTGCTAAAACTCATTTTAGCCCACCTGGAATACGCAGAGCAGTGTCCAGTAATTCCATAGTCTCACTGGAGTGGCTTAACGTTCCCTCACACCGACATTCACTCCTCGGCCTCCTTCCGCAGCCACGAACAGAATATTTCTAGATTGTTTGTTGGGGTGGAGGAGGTGGAGGATAAGTTTGTTGGGGTGTGGGTCCTTTCTCGTTGACCTATCCGGTGCCTTCGCTCGTGGCAAAGTGGGAGTGATTTCAATGAGCGCGGGTGCACTCGACCATGGCAAGCTGAGTGCGGTTCAAGCCGAGTGTCAAATTAGTAGGCTACCCTTCCAAACTGAGTGATTTGGGGCTGCTGTACTTGCATTTGACACAAGGCTTTTTGGAGACGGTGGTGTGGTCTCCTTATCGTGGACAAGGGTGAGGTGGCCCGTGCCGAGACTATTTTCTACGAAGCGAGCCTTTACAGACACAGGTGAGAATGTAGGAAGGATTTCTATCTCCATTTTGAAGGTAGTCTACGCGAATAAGGCAAAGGTTGCCTTTGTTTTGGTCGCTCGAACAAAGGAAGTTTCGATTCGATTGAGGCTTTTTCCACGCTCAGCAGGAAGTACAAGCGATCACGGCAAATGAGTGCGAAGACTTATAAGGCGACTCTCGGTACGGGCCTAAAATCTTACCTTAATAATCTTAATAATTTACTACTGCAATGTTTCAATAATTTTAATGAAGAAAATCTTTATGAGCTTTTATCACCAAAGAAAGACGTTGGCCCAATGTTCACGTACAAATATATCGCTCAGAATTGTCCAAGTACTTGTAAACCTTTCAAAAGAGGTTAGAAACCTTTGTTTCATTTAATTTTTTTAAAATATCATTCTAGGTGGCGTACTTGTATTATTAGCTCCATCGTTTCACGGTAGGAGAGATCATGTCAATTAAATTGGGGAGATTGAGTGGAGAAGAAATAGATATTAGAATATAAGATGTAATTTTTCCCACCAACGATAAGGGATCAGAATTAAATGTTTGCCGGACTGCTGTAGGAGGGAAAGGTGTTTTGGGTCTATGATAGTCTGGTGTGTAATCACCCACCGCCACACACCCTATTGATGGCTCGCAGGGACTAGATAAAAATAAAAGTAAAATTTAATTTTAAAAAATTAATTGAAATCAACTGCAGATGATAACGGTGAAAAGCGCTTCCATCAAACTTAATGTTTTTTTTTATTTTTCTTTAGGGAAAGGTACAAATTCGATACAATGATGATTGCGCCGCTAAATATGTGAGGGGGAAGAAAAGGGACATAACTGTATCACATACCCTAGAGAGAAGGAGATGGGGAAAAAGAGAGCCGAATACTCGTATAACCTTAAATAAATTTAAAATGGCTCAATTTTGGGTGCAATCAAACAGAAGGGAACAAGTTCACCTACTCAGGTGTAAGAGTGAAAACTGGCCTTTCCTCTCCACCACTCTCCCTTTCCCTCTCTGTCCCATTTCATCTTTGCACTCCTGGAGTAAACATCATATTTTGCGCGATCCCAAATTGAACTGAGCGACCTTTAGGCGCAAGAAAACAAGCGAGAGTTGGCCAGGTTATCGCGAGTAGATAACACTTGGCTTTGTTCTACGGTGACCTCTCGCTGCACGTTTACTTTTTGTTAAGAATTTTCCTGCGTAGCTGGGGTCATACGTCTTAGCAACTGTTATGGCAGAAGCAATGATAATAAAGCTTTACGGTGCACCACTCTTTCTATGTCATTGTCGTCGCATTCATATCGTTGACTACCAAGATGTGAATTTACTGAGATTAATATTGTTCCACAATGTCCATTAGGCCCGTCCTTCCCGAAGAACGTGAACCCGCATGGAAAAACCTCACTCTGTTTGTTATTTTCTTCCGTGGGTCAGCTCTCCGTTCAAACATCTAGGTTTGCCTTTGTACTTAGCTAGGACTAGGGGGGCTCGTGTGTTGTAATATATGCCAAGCGTCTTTTCCGCTAATAGGCACCAGATTACTTTACACATACCTTTGAAGAGAGAGGTTCTTATATTATCCATCAATAATAATTATTATTGATGGAACCGGTTAAGGCAGGTTTTCAGATGGACATAACTATCGAATAAATATTTGGTGACTCCTAAGAAAACCTAATCTACATCAGGTCCCTCTTCATCTCTGTGTACTTCCTTCCTCCCTTCATCCCGTCCAACATCCCTATCCTGTTCCTGCCCTTTCCTCTTTTGCCCAACATCCCCCCTCTATTACCTTCTTCAACATTCCACTACCGCTCAATACGCCTTTCATCCATTTTTCCTGCCTCCATAGGATTTCTCTTAACCAACCCCTCTCCTTACCCACCATCTCTAGTACTTCCTCATTTGTTTTCCTTTCGGTCCATTTCACCTTCTCCATTCTTCTCCACACCCACTTTTCAAAAGCCTCCGATCTACGTCTATCCTCCTGCTTCAGCGACCACGTTTCCGCGCCGAACGTGCAACGCTGCATATAAGAGTTTTTACGAGTCTTTTCTTAACCTCCCTACTCAACGTCTACGTCATCAACTCCCTCCTGCTTGAGAAAGCCTTGCCTAGCGCAATTCTTCTCCTTACGACCCTACTACTTTGACCGTATTGGTCCAAAACATTTCCGCGATTTGTAAACTGTTCTACCTGCTCTATATTTTCCCCTCCTATTTTAATGTTTAGCTTAGCCTTGCTCTTCCTGGAAAATCGCATGACCTTTGTTTTATTATTATTGATTCTCATCCCATATCTATCCACTGAACCTCCAATTCACTCAGCAATGCTTGCAACCCCTTGGCTGACTGAGCAACTAATGCTTGGTCATCAGCAAACCTAACCGATTTTACGAATTCCCTTCCGACTTTCATTCCTACCTCCAGTTCTTCCCATGCCTCTTTAATCATTTCCTCTACATATACGTTGAACTGCACCGGTGACAATGGGCAACCCTGCCTTACCCCTCTTCCTAACACTGCCTATCCGGACTCTCCGTTCCCCACTCGCACCTGAGCAGTCTGAGACATGTACAGGTTGCGGATCAGTCTCCTCAATAATAATATAGATTCATAATAATAATTTATTTATTTATCAATAATAATATGGAGTCATAATAATAATAAATAAATAATGACCGAGTATTACAAGGATGATATATTGAAAAATATTAACTGGATCGAGTCATCATTATTTGTCCATATGGTGTGGACATATTATTGTTCAAGTTGAGTTTTGCCTTCGTTATGTCTTCTCGTAATTAGGTTGATCTGATAGTGGTAAGCAATACAGGAAGCAAACGACAGAAAATGTACAAAAAATATATGCTGTGTTTTAACCCACTAGGACCTAATTATCAAGGCAAACTGACGACTGCTTCTTGCACTTCCTCGTCTGATTTCTGGATTCGATATTGACTAGAGACGAAAGATGGGCGAACCGACGATCGGCGCACCCCCTGGGTCCTGAGGAGCCACTCTTCATTCTGCATTCAACTGCATTCATTTGGTCGAGGTCATGTGTATTTCAGAATGTACAGCTTATCAGGATTGGTGCTACAGCTACCTCTCTATGTAAATTCCAAGAAACTGCGGGAGATGCCGCGACAGTAACTCTTTAACGGGGTCATTCGCAAATATTTGCATTACAATGCAACGATTTCAGAGTGTAAAAACCATTCGCCTTGACCTGGATCCCGGTCAAGGCGAATGATATTTTATAGTCTTTTTATTTATTTTTTTTCACTTAAATAAAATGGATTTCCACAAAGTGAAGCCCAAAAATATCGAATATATTTAGAATGGGACATGCAAATTGCAGGCCACTTGGTAAGACCTTTTAATTGCTTAACTGGGTAAAACATAACCCCAAAATAAACCAGTATACCCCTCAAATAATGGGCGTAGGATAATTATTTTGTTCTATGAACAACTCCGGTGATCGGCACACCCCCTGGGGTCCTAAAGAGCCACTCTTGGTTCGTCAATAGCTTTCCCATGGGACGAAATGCGAGAGTTAAAACAACACCCGTCCCGAGACGGGACTCGAGCCCAAGACCTTTGGGTTACCAGGCGGGTGCGTTACATACCTGGCTAAACAAACCAAAAAACCTGACTAAAAAAGTAGTTTGCCAGATTAGAGTAATATTTCAATGGATGCAGGTATTAATTCACCGAATAGCAGGACAGAAAACATCCTTAAACTTCATGCTGCTAACCCGTATTACAATAACTTGTTCTTTATTTCTGCATACTTCCTACGTTCTGCAATTCTATAAAAAACGCCTATTCTTTAACTCCTTCCACGACTTTTTCCCAAAGTCATCTCTCTTTCTTAATAGACTTCCAAATCTACGATTATACTCCCCAGTCAATGATAAAGCTTTCGAGTCATACAGAACTACGCTCCGTATTAAAATTTTCACTAGGCTTTTCTTTACATCTTTAAATGTAGTCATACAAAATTCCCATCTCTTTGTAAAAGCTACTTTATCAAACATAATTCTTCTCTTAATGCACTTTCCACCTCCTTCTAAAATAGATCAGACAGCTTCGTTAAATATTCAATCAAATTTACAGGTACAAGTTACATTGTACATTAGATTTATATCAATACGAATTCATACGCATGTGGATGAATTTGAAATACATAATAAAGGGCATGGGAGATTTTAAAAGCAGATTTCCCTTCGTTGGCACTTTTTATATTTTATTGGACACTGTTGAAAACATTATTATCAAGAAATTGTTTTAACAGTTTTTTAAATATATTTTCTTGGGGAAGTCCAAGTCTGTTTCAAGGATAAGTGTAATAAATAATGGAAAAAATAATTGTAGACCAAGGTAAAAATTGCTAAAATTGCAACTTCTGGGGTTTTTTTGGTACGACTACTCGGCCATTGCCATTATAAAGATTATTCTTACTCATGGTGACGTACTTATAACATCCCTGTTTCTGACCAGAGGAGGGCGTTTTGTTGTAGGCGGAGGGTTATTAGGAGGGGGAGGGGGCGACAGCGATCGTCCCGAGAGTGATTTTCAAAGAATGGGAAAAGTGAAATCGAAGGAAAAAAAGGAAACAAGTGCTAATCAAAGAGGCATATGAGTGAAAGTTATTTTTATTAATTAGTAGTACTTTACCGGCTTAGGTCGGATTTATGATGGGCCTTGGCACTACATGAAGACCAAACTTACTTGGCACACAATATCCGTGTGCCCCATACTTTACATTATAACGACTCATTCTATAGGTCTGCATATTTTCTATCGCCCTTGATTTAATCCAAAATACCTATTTCCTCCCTCCTCCTACTTTTTTCCCCAAATTTCTCCCCTCTATTACCTTTTTCAACGTCCCACTGCATCTCAGTATCTCCTGCATCCACTTTCCCTGCCTTCTAAGAATATTTCCCAACTGCGCTCTCTCTTTCCTCTATATGCCTAAAATTTCATTGCTTGTTTTCCTTTTCTTCAATTATATTTTCTCGGTTCTTCTCCACAACTGTACGTGTATCTCAAAATCCTTCAGTCTACGCTTATCCTCTTTCCCCAACGACGATGAATAAGAGCCAAACCAAACGCACCATTTATAGAGTTTTCAACAGTCTTTTCTTTACACTTTTACCTAAGGGCTTGATTGCCTGCCATCGACTCCTTTCTATTTTAAAAGCTTTATATTTATCGCAATTCTTCTTTTAATATTCTCACTACTTCTGGAGGTGAACGGCTATGCTTTACGTCCCCCAAATTTTTATGTTTATCTTCAACTTCCTGGTTTTTTGAGAATCTCATTACTTTTATTCCTTATGATTGAATTTAATGCTATACTTACGTATCACGCTTATTCTGCAACTCCCTAAGTAATAATCGTAAAACTTGGCCTGACTGGACAACGAATGTATGGTCATCTGCAACAAATTTTATCTACATATAAAATTATCTACATTTACTACTGATTCCAGGCCTTACCATGCCTCGCTTACCATTTTCTCTGCATATACGAGAATATGTTTAGAGAAAAAAGAGGTGATAATGGATAGCCCTGTCTTATGCCCCAGATTGGATTGGCCTATTCCATTCCACCATTCGCTACCACTAATTTGGTATATCATCAATGAAATATAAATACTTTTGGATATGAAACTTGTATATCCCAAAAACTATGATTTCATACCACACCCAGTAGCTCATTTCCATTCCTCTCATAGTGTTTCAAAAGTTGCGGGTAAATGTACAGAGGCCATTGTGGTAAAAATAATATCTTCACATGGCATTCTACAATCGGCGAAGCGGTGGGTGGTGGTGAGCGGTCGGTCGTTGTCGTCCCTCGGCAGGGTTCACCAGGGAGAGCGGGTCATTGATCTCTCTGCTGACCTTGACGACTTTCATTTCAACGGAGACCGTATGGTAACTGATGTCCTCCCAGCTATTTTGCATTAACGAGGGTAAAAATAATCCCGGCGGTAATTTGGAACTTGGTGGTACCAATGCATTATTGATTTCTGCGTTTAGTGAAAGTTGGTTTGATTCCGCTCGTTTCATGGTAAATTTAAAAAGCACGTGGAAATATTAATTCAACGATTCAAGCTGGAAAGGGGATAGAAAGTTGAAATTTACGCTAGTTTTGTCAAACTATCAAAGGACCATTACATAAATGCAAAATTAATCTGTCGAGTTTTTCTCTTGTAGTGTTTTTCTCTCAAAATTATTCCTTTACACATAGTTACACAAGTATAAATGCCCGAAAAGTTAACTCTTGACAGTAAAAGGTAGAAAGTAAACCAACAAATCTCGTCGTTGTTGCTCGCCACTACAGAACAGTCTACCACCAAAGATATATATTTAAGAAATGTTTTTCCATTAATTTCTCGATAAAACCAACAAGGTAATAACTCTAGGTCGAGTAAGCAGCGGACATCCCTTCCAATCTTTCAATCCCTTAATGTAGTGAACATTGCGATCTCCCCTCAGTTACCCTTCACTGAAAATCTCAGTTACCACAAAAAAATGAGTGAAATATTTTACTTTCTTACCAAAATAAATATACTCTTTCTCTTTTAACTGAACCAAGATAAAGCGAAAACTGATTTAATGTAAAAATCTCTGAGTTATTTTATCCTTCCACGTTCTTTTCATGCCTCGTCGTTATTATTAAATTATAGATGCTGTTGTTAAATTATCATTAAATGTCTTCAAATTACTGAGGTCGCTATTGCTAAATTATACATGTATATGTAGTTGGAATCCCATGGCTAAAGAACACATCATCATGGTTTAGTTTTAATCCAAGTTAAGCTGACTTTCCCATGACCCTAGAGATACGTGTACGTATATGTGCGTTCACCACCCCGATTATCTGATCATCAAGAAATCGATGATAAAACTAATTTGTGAGGCATCACGATAGGACGTGAGCTTGGATTAAGTTGTTACGTAATTTATTCTATGAGAGACACGTCATTAGTATTGAAGTAATTACAGAGCACATTACAGAATCAGTGCGATAGATTTAGGATTAGAATCAATCAGATAAAAGCGAAGGAAATGAAGTTGTCGCGAATTAGGAAGACTTAGATTTAGTGTATAAAATATAGTAAGTGTAACAGTTCATGTGTGTGGGAAATGTTTTGTGAAAAAGGGGAAGAATAATAAGGAGATTAGAAAAAGAATTACGTGATGTAAAGAACCTTTGGCAAAAAGCTGGGAGTTAATGAGAGCGACCAAAAGTATTGATTTAAACAGAAGACGTGAAAACTCTAATGTGAAAACTCATACTACTGTAAAGTGTGGAAACGGGGTCTTTGGGGCAACATGGTGAGCGTAGTCTGAAGAATTTTGACATGTGAGTGTGGAGGAGAATAGAAAAATTAAAATGAATGGAAAGTAAAAAACGAGGAAGTTTTAGACATGGTGTGGGAGGAGAGAAGGTCTCTGGAAGGAATCCAAAGGCAGGAAAAGTGAATGTAAGGAATATTGATTGGAAATGAACTGCTGACGACTGTGGCATGGGGGGATGCAGAGGGAGCGAGGTAGAGGCAGACAAGAATAAGCATTTTGGACGGCATGAAAGTGGAAATGAAGTAGGTGTGTGGGTTTGAAGAATAATTCATGCTGGTTTAACAGTATTTATTTAGTGTGGATTTAAGTGGAGCTTGGAAATGTTGCAGAACAAGCAGAATAATGGGCGCATCAAACACTATTTAACCCGCAGATCACTCTCAATAATAATACGTAATTAGTGATAACAGGATGCATACCGCATTGAATGTATGATTTGACTTAATGTACGCAATTATAGTCATCAAGAGGAAGCTACCGACAGTTAAGGTCATTTGCATCATTAAGGATAGATATGGTTAATGCGGTTAGGGGTAGGATGTTCAGAGAATGAGGGAAGGGTGGAGGAAAACTGTGCATCGACATTAGCCTACCCTTAACGGCTGGCGCCAAGGGTCCACAATTTATCGTCCCATCCGATGGACGGCGTGCTACACTTTAGGTTCTCTCCACGTAGCAAACAAGTAGGGATCGAAGTACCACTGAAAAATTCCATCACCTCCGCGATTCGAACCCGAGACCTCGGGGTGGGAATCTAGTACATTAGCTATTCCATCAGCAAGTTTTTCCCAGTGTAGTTTACTCAAAATAAACCAAATGGCCGTTTCTTGTTGAAACCTCGGTTGGTAAAATACTTAACCGTCTGGTATTTCATTAATTCTCGTATTCTTTCAAAGTTCTGTCAAGTTATCTTGTGGTAGAGAAGATATTGTAGTCACTAATTTAGCAGTTAAATGAAGGAATTTAGTATTTTCCTCTATTGTCTCTCTCCCCCCATGCACTCAGTTTGAAAAATATTTGGGGAGGGAGGCTGAATGAACGGGAGGGTGGGGGAGAGGATGCCTGGAATACTTTCATGCTATCTCCAGAGTTGAGCGAGTCAATGTGAATCCCCTGGTCAAGGTATATTCATACTTGCCACATAGTCTAACAACTGCTACTCTTCTAAGCTCCGTCTAGCCCAACACCAGAAAACCCTGCACCGAATAAACCGTTCTTCAAATCCACATGTCCCTCTTCATCTAGTCCCGAGTACTTATTCTTCCTGCCACCCTCTATCTCAGATGTCCAATATTATCCTCTCCATCATAGCCTCCATTTTCACTCAATACTCCCCACATTCACTGAACTATCCCCTAACCTTAAATGATTATTACACTTTCATTCGAGAGCCAAGAGTGACGCCATGACATTTCGTGATGGCATCATTTCGTGACTCAATGGCATTTCGTGAGATATCAGAGACAGTGAGAGAAGAGCACGATTCTTAACTTTCCTGGGATTTTTAAGATACCAACTGATAACCGGAGAAAAGACGAAGTTTCGACGACGGAAACTGCAAGTAATTCGTTAAAAAGTCACTATAAATTATCAGCAAAATCAAATTAAAGTTCTGGATTGGAGGGTGTTGATCATTTTTCTCATTTATATCTCTACCTGACATAAAAATAGGAAAATCACGTACTAATTTAAAGGAAAGAAGAAAAAGAAAGGAAGGACGCTAATATATTTACTTTAGGACGTTAATATATCTATAATAGACGCTAAATAAGTTAAAAGAAAGGAAAAGACGCTACGGAGATAACCTTTCGTCTGCCTCCTACCCTTCGACTTATCTGTGCGTCATGGGTGACTATTAGGATCAAATACCATGACCCCCACCAACAAAACTCCTTAGTACGGGAGCTGGTGGTATGCTGTGACCACCATATTTACACTCACAAAAACTGTACACATTTAACGAGTACCTTGCCAATAACCCGGAAATATGATCCTTATAGGGTATTTCGTTGTCTTTCCCACCCGGGGGGTGGGGATGAAAAATTTGCGAATCGGACATTTTTTTGCGTCTTAAACTTGACTGAGTAGTCAATGGGGATTCCAAGACCCCGTTTTGACCATTTTAAGATGATAATGCTGTACCGATTCCGGAAACCGGGCCCGCAAAGTTGCGAAAAAATTTGCGAATCGGTCATATTTTTCGGATATCAGAATTTGCGAATCGGACATAAAAATATGTCCGATTTGCGAATTTTTACTTCCCTCCCCCCCAGGGGGAAAGACAACTGGTAACTTGTAAGAGTTGCTTCTCTGCACTCTGCTAGGTATCCTCGTTAAACGTTAGCAAATCTTACAAGTGTAAATATCAGGTTCACAGCATACCACAAGCTCCGGTACTACCTGGGATCATCAGAACGCACAAACCCTTCCATCAATTCCAGATTATAGTCGATTTGGAGGGCTATTTAATAATGACTCTTTAAAAGACGCCTTTCACGAGAAGAAAGGAATTGAATGGAATGACGGGGACATTGAGTAAGAATATTAAGAAAAGGCTTGTTGAAGCTTTGATATAGAGCGTGGTTATGCACGGTGCGGAAACATGGTCATTGAAGCAGGATGATAGGCGTAGGATGGAGGCTTTTGAAATGTGGATGGGAGAAGGATAGAGAAGGTGAAGTGGACCGAAAGGAAAATAAATGAGGAAGTGCTGAGGTGGGGGAGGAGAGGGGACTGTTGGGAGAAATCAAAAGAAGGCAGGAAAAATGGATGGAAAGCATATTGATCGGCAGTGGGATGTTGATGACTGTAATAGAGGGGAGAGTAATACCGGGCTGGTGAATCATGAAACGAGGTTTGCCGTAGAGAGAAGAACAGATTGGAGAACTACATCTCGAGTATCTAGGCAGAAATGACCTGTGATTTTGAAAATAATTGCAGCATTCTGCGGAAGAAAAATTTTAAAACCTTACTTATTGTGTGAAGCGATGATGGGCCCACCTAACCCTAATGTGTGAATTTCATATGCAGTTGGGTTTGTTATTAGTTAATTCTACCTTTTACTGTCAAGAGTCAACTTTTAGGGTATTTACAGTTGTGTAACTATATGTAAAGGAATAATTTTCAGCTGAACTTTGAACTGGCTAACTTCGAACACCTAAGGCATTCTTTGAGGGGCGAAAGGGGGCGTTTTCCGGGCAGTGAGGCTCAGGGGGTCGTCGATTAAGAGGAAGTCGAGCTGGGGCGGTCGGAGACCACCTTCGGAGGGGTGAGATAAAGTGAAGACGAGGGACGCCTCAACGCGATACTAAGGTGGTTGGATCGATGTTGTAGCGTATACGTAAATTTCGGCAAAAAATACTCTAAAAAAGTCATACGTAAGAAACAAGATGTGTCAAAATAATGAAATAATGTCAAAAAATTCGTCCCCAAGCCTTTTTCTGTTCATATAAGATAAAAACACAACAAGAGAAAAACTCGACAGATTAGTTTTGCATACATGTCCTTTGATAGTTTGACAAAACTAGCGTAAATTCCAACTTTCTATCCCCTTTCCAGCTTGAATCGTTGAATTAATATTTCCACGTGCTTTTTAAATTTACCATGAAACGAGCGGAATCAAACCAACTTTCACTAAACGCAGAAATCAATAATGCATCGGTACCACCAAGTTCCAAATTACCGCCGGGATTATTTTTACCCTCGTTAATGCAAAATAGCTGGGAGGACATCAGTTACCATACGGTCTCCGTTGAAATGAAAGTCGTCAAGGTCAGCAGAGAGATCAATGACCCGCTCTCCCTGGTGAACCCTGCCGAGGGACGACAACGACCGACCGCTCACCACCACCCACCGCTTCGCCGATTGTAGAATGCCATGTGAAGATATTATTTTTACCACAATGGCCTCTGTACATTTACCCGCAACTTTTGAAACACTATGAGAGGAATGGAAATGAGCTACTGGGTGTGGTATGAAATCATAGTTTTTGGGATATACAAGTTTCATATCCAAAAGTATTTATATTTCATTGATGATATACCAAATTGGTGGTAGCGAATGGTGGAATGGAATAGGCCAATCCAATCTGGGGCATAAGACAGGGCTATCCATTATCACCTCTTTTTTCTCTAAACATATTCTCGTATATGCAGAGAAAATGGTAAGCGAGGCATGGTAAGGCCTGGAATCAGTAGTGAATGTAGATAATTTACTCTACAAATCAGTTGCAGATGACCATACATTCGTTGTCCAGTCAGGCCAATTTTTTCGACCATTACTTAGGGAGTTGCAGAATAAGTGTGATACGTAAGTATAGCATTAAATTCAATCATAAGGAATAATAGTAATGCGATTCTCAAAAAACCAGGAAGTTGAAGATAAACATAAAAATCTGGGGGACGTAAAGCATAGCCGTTCACCTCCAGAAGCAGTGAGAATATTAAAAGAAGAATTGCGATAAATATAAAGCTTTTAAAATAGAAAGGAGTCGATGGCAGGCAATCAAGCCCTTAGGTAAAAGTGTAAAGAAAAGACTGTTGAAAACTCTATAAATGGTGCGTTTGGTTTGGCTCTTATTCATGGTCTTTGGGGAAAGAGGATAAGCGTAGACTGAAGGATTTTGAGATACACGTACAGTTGTGGAGAAGAACCGAGAAAATATAATTGAAGAAAAGGAAAACAAGCAATGAAATTTTAGGCATATAGAAGAAAGAGAGAGCGCAGTAGGGAAATATTCTTAGAAGGCAGGGAAAGTGGATGCAGGGGATACTGAGATGCAGTGGGACGTTGAAAAAGGTAATAGAGGGGAGAAATTGGGGGAAAAAAGTAGGAGGAGGGAGGAAATAGGTATTTTGGATTAAATCAAGGGCGATAGAAAATATGCAGACCTAAAGAATGAGCCGTTATAATGTAAAGTATGGGGCACACGGATATTGTGTGCCAAGTAAGTTTGGTCTTCCTGTAGTGCCAAGGCCCATCATAAATCCGACCTAAGCCGGTAAAGTACTACTAATTAATAAAAATAACTTTCACTCATATGCCTCTTTGATTAGCACTTGTTTCCTTTTTTCCGTCGATTTCACTTTTCCCATTCTTTGAAAATCACTCTCGGGACGATCGCTGTCGCCCCCTCCCCCTCCTAATAACCCTCCGCCTACAACAAAGCGCCCTCCTCTGGTCAGACATAGGGATATTATAAGTACGTCACCAGGAGTAAGAATAATCTTTATTTTGGCAATTGCCGAGTAGTCGTACTACAAAAACCCCAGAAGTTGCAATTTTAGCAATTTTTACCTTGGTCTACAATTATTTTTTCCATTATTTATTACACTTATCCTTGAAACAGACTTGGACTTCCCCAAGAAATTTTTTTTTTTTTAACTGTTAAAACAATTTCTTGATAATAATGGTTTCAACAGTGTTCAATAAAATATAGAAAGTGTCAACGCAGGGAAATCTGCTTTTTAAATCTCCCATGCCCTTTGTTATGTATTTCAAATTCATCCACATGCGTATGAATTCGTATTGATATAAATCTAATGTACAATGTAACTTGTACCTGTAAATTTGATTGAATATTCAACGAAGCTCATACAATTATGTATTGTACTATGGTGAAAAATTATATCTATCTGCTCCTATCGGCGGGCTACTCTCATCGTAATTACTCATGCTAAGTTTGGTCAGTAATCCCACCTCTATCCTGCATTTAATCCTCTTTAAAATATAATGAAAAAAATAAAGTCAATCGAGCACACGCACGCACAATCGAAGCCATTATGGCTTCGATTGTGCGTGCGTGTATGATCATAACTTGAAGATTGGATTCAGCGGTCCCCTGATGATGCTGAACAGCAACGAATGCATGCCGGGCAGAAGAGCGAATGAGAGTGAAATAACAGTGTATCCTTTTTTTAAATCTTGAAGCAGCTCCAGCTTTTTAAGACAGGAAACTTTCCTTAATTTAATAGCTAAAAAAAAACATTATGGAGACCGTAGTAAAGAATGCATTATGTTGGTATAGGTGATCCTTCACGATCATCATGCTCCGCAATACCTTCCTTTAGTCAACTAAATTGGTTTCCCCTCTGGAAACATTTCCATTTCCTTTTCAGGTAATGATGTTTTACCCTTAGCCATTTTTAAACACTCTGCGGCCTTCTCTTTAACGTAACCACTCTTTCCTGAGGTTTTAATGACGAAAAATATCTCCGCCACATTCACCCATGTATTCAAAAGCAACCTCTTTGTAGCCCTCCTCGACAGATTAAGTGCTTTGTAATTAATTTTTAATATCCCCTCGCATTGTGCTCGAATGGAACTGGAAAGAAAGGCGCAACGAAAGCCTCTGGGGCCCGTGCAATGGCATTTTAAACGTGACCTCCACCTTTTCCAGAATTTCGCGAGGGGCAGGACTATGAGAGAAAGGAGAAAGTGAGTTTAGCAGAGGGTAGAATCAAATTATGTACCATATATTTCTGAAGGAGATAAATGTAAAAAGTTAAGAGTGTAGTGACAGGACTGACACAAGTTCTGATTCTACAAGATCGATGAGCTAAACCGACAAGGGAAGTTAGAGAAATTACCATAAATTAACCCTGTGATTAAATAATTTCGTCGAAAAACGACTTCGTGTATGGTAAGATGAATTAATGATTTTGAAGGGTAAAATACAATGGCCCTCTCTCCATCTTTTTCCACAATTAAAATCATTGCAATCGTGAACCAAGGAGACGAAAAATCGTGAACCTCAAAACAATGAAGTAATGTCCGAACTATTTTCATGAATTTGAAATGTAATGGAAAGACTAATGGTGTTCCCTTGCGCTTATATTGACTCCTGCGAAGTATTCTGCTCTAAAAGAGTTTAGTTAATCTCAATGATGCCAATTAATACGTCATTAAGACATTCGACGAATTGAAACAGCGGTTTTAAGTGTCGCTTTGTGGAAGCAATTCAACATGAGATTTATACGCGCGAATCGAAACACGATTAGAGTATTAAATGATAATTTTCAATTAATTGAAGATTTCATGAAAAGTTCGATTTCCCATATAATTGTCCTTATTTGACTCCATATTGGTTACATATTTATGACAACATAAGTTTCAGGTAGAAAGGTATCGAATCCTTTTACATCAGTATCGATAATATTAAATTAAGAAGTAGGAAGAAGTTTAGTCAACATGGAACAAGCAACGGATAGAATATTGCTAGTATAAATAAAGGCAGAACCGACGTACTTGGTCATTGTTCGATAAGAGGGGAAAAACAATTGGTGCACTGTACAAGAAAACACTACCGGGAAGTAAGAAGAGAAAACTTGTGTTAAAAATTAGAGATAAATCGGTAAAAAACTAGCCGAACCAGAAAAAAATCCAATAGAGAGGGAAGGAATATATAAAAGAAATGTATGGTAAAGAACTTTGGACTTAGATACAGAAGGAGAATGTAGCGTAGATGATTGTGGAATCAATTAAACTATCCATTGGTAAGAAATTTTTCTGCTGATAACACGTATTGTTTTGAACATTTTACAAGACACAAGATCATTTTACCTCCACCTAGCATGTTCTCTGTTTCCCTTTCAGTCCACTACACCTTTTTCATCCTTCTCCACACCCACATTTCAAAACTCTCCCATCTATGCTTACTATCCTGTTTCAATGACCATTCTTCCGTGCTGTAGAAATTAGGCTCCATATCAAGGTTTTGAGGAGCTTTTTCTTAATATTCTTACTCAGCATCCCTGTCATCAACTACTTCCTCGTTTAAACTTCTTACCATAACGGAGTTCTTCTCCTATATAAATATATACGTCTCTACTGCTTAATGCAATGGATACTGTCATTAAAAATAATTTAGACATCTTAATCTAAATAGAGCAGATAAAAAATGTTGCCAAATAATTTGTACAGAAAATTTGGTAAATATGATAGAATTGTTGGTACGACCTACGAGACCAAGAATGCAAGCGTTTTCAATCACGGCATTGATGAGGTAATCAGAGGGTGCACATGTGCCTCTCGAGGGTCGGCGGGCTTTTCGGAATCGGATAGATGCGAGGGAGTGCAGTTGAGACGAACAGGTAACAAGCCGACTCGGCCTTCCCGCATCTGCTGGCTACGAGGTGACGCGACGGCGGGAAGGCAGATCGAACTGCCAGGCACGCAAGGCTCGTTTTGATTTCCGTTCGAATTGGTAACCAGCGACCTTCTAGTTGGTGAGGGACCATTCTGAGCGAACCTTTGGCTGGTGCGAGTAAAAATCAAACTGGTCCTAAAGGAAGTCAGTCGAATCGCCGACGCGGCAATCGGACCCGAGGGAGTGAACTTCGTCTACTCGGAGACGACCTAAAGGGGTTAGTTATTCAGATGAAAGGATAAAAATCACGCCGAAGTTTAAATTCCTTAGACTTAAAGGAACGGAAAAATACCCAAACTTGGAAACGTTTTGTCTTTCAGAGTTAATACTTTTAAAGACGTTTGTGCTCTGAATAATACTTGCAGAAAATTTCAATTACTTTTCATCACCTATGTCATATTCACTGTCCAAGATGTTGTGTTTTGGTCTTCTTGATGATGCTGTTCCGCAGTTATTGGTTTTAAGTCTTTCGACAAAAATTTACCTCGTGACCCATTTAATTATTATTGTCATCATTATCTTTCTCCTCTCGCGCGTGTGTCCTTTCTATAAAAAAAGGAATTTAATACTTTTTTGTTTGCACTTAAGATACACCTTGCGTACATGATGTGCTCACTTCAAACAAGAGCATTGTCTTCCAATTAATGTCGTTAGAAACTTAATTTTTGCCACATATTTGTTTTTCATGTGCTCTTCCATTAACAAATACTTGTCTCATTTTATGTTCATGCCATTTCATTTTCAGCTGTCTGCGACTTCTTTCGTCACCCCCTCCCCCTCTTTAAAAACCCTTAAATTTAGACTCTTAAGTATAATTCTAGTACGGGAGCTGGTGTTATGTTGTGACCACCATATTTAAACTCACAAACACTATACACATTTAATGAGTACCTTGCCAATAACCGAGAAATATGATCCTTTTAGGGTATTTCTTTGTCTCCCCCCCCCCGGGGGGGACGGAATGAAAAATTTGCGAATCGGACATTTTTTTGCATCTTAAACTTGGCCGAGTAGTCAATGAGGATACCAAGACCTCTATTTTAAGACGATAATGGTGTGCCGATTCCAGAAACCGGGCCCGCAAAGTTGCGAAAAAATTTGCGAATCGGTCATATTTTTCGTAGATCGGAATTTGAATTTTTTCAATTTGAATATTTTTTAGAGGGGGAGGAGTAAAAAATTCGCGAATCGAACATAAAAATATGTCCGATTCGCGAATTTTTAATTCCCCCCTCAGGGGGAAAGACAACTGGAAACTTGTAAGACTTGCCTCTTTTGTACTCTGCTAGGTATCCTCGTTAAACGTTAGCAAATCTTACAAGTGTAAATATCAGGGTCACTGCATACCACCAGCTCCCGTAATATTCCTTCTACCGTGTTAAGGATATTCCATTAACCTCCCGCCCATCTCCCTTCTCCCATCCCCAACTTTCCCAAATCCCCTCTCACTCCTAAACCCTTCCGTCGGATGCTCAAACCTCCCCCTTCTCTTATCTTCGCCCAATGCCCTGCGTCCGTCGAACCATTCCCTCCCCTACCCTTTTCATATCCTGGCTCATAACTTAACTTTTACCCTTTCTTTTAACTCTAGTTAACATGAATACTTATGCTAAAACTTTCTAAAAGTGGTTAACTCAAATTCGTCACACTTCACAATTAACACATTCGTCACAAAGCCACCACAACCCACCAAGATTAACTGCCCCCACCACACATTCAAAATAACTAGCCACAAGCAAAACAAAAAACTATGTAAACGCAACGATATATACGTTATTACTGCACTACACTTCACTAAATCTAAAGGCACTAAGTAGCAGGCAGTCTCAGTTGCGTCAAACCGGTCTCGGGAGCGATCTGATAACGTCCGCTTGGGTTGAGGGCCAGAAAGAGAATACTTCCAGGTGTCCTTCCCTCCATCCCATGATTTTCAATCTTTCCTAACTCCAAGAATATGCACACAAGGGAGTAAAAAGAGGCAAAGAATAATTATTTATTTTCACTCTAGAAGGATCTCCTATTTGATAATCTTTGAGGTGAAGTCTATGAACATTTATCCGTGACCTTCAAGATTCGGATATGACATAGAAGGGAGAAAAAAACTTAGAATACAATAAATGTTTATTATTCTCTAGAACAAGGCCTATAAAGCATACAAAAACATGAATAAACCATAATTTTACAAATGTACCATAATTTGGAATATAACAGTGATATTAATGCATGTTTCAATGTTAAGGAAAACCTTTTTTAATTGAATATAATACCATCTATATTTTAATATTTCTGCTGAACAAATTTTCCTAAGAGGGGTTGGAATGGATGAGATTAGTTGCGTAGCTTCCACAGTAAATGACTTATGGAAGGAGGGTGGCTCAATGGGTCTGAAGTAAGTACAAGACTGCTTGGTTCTGTTCTAGTTATCATATAAATATTTCTAATTACTTTTGGAAATGATTCAATTAAGTAGAAAGATCCATTTTTAATAACAAAATAAATGTACCAAGGACATATTTCAGATGTGTACATGGACTTAATCGACATAATTTTTCATAATAGGGAGTGAGATCTCACTTATCTCTGCGAAGATTAAAAATGTAGCAAACACTTAGGATGCGCTGCAACTGGAGGATAGCCTTCTTTTGTTCCCCTTGAGCCCAAACTCCCTCCCATGGACTACAACCTTGACGTGGTGGAAGGGCTTTTGGGTTCCGAAGATCCCTAGAGCTATGCTGGCGGGAGCAATGATAATTGCTCTTGGTAGGGTCACCGTTTTTAAATAGGTTAAAGTTTAGGAACCAGACGAAAGGTAGTCCACACAGCATTTGTTCCTCAGTGAGGGGGCTGCTAAGGCTACTGACCCCAGTGAGATGGCTTTTGAGTGATGGTGTCACGGTAAAAACAATATTAGGGACGGTAACGGGAAACCACCCAATTATTAATCCCAAAATTTTCATGATTGGCTGTATAGATGAAATGAGTCTTGGCAACTACGGGACTCGGTCCAATCGGCCGTGTGTCGTGATGAGCAGCGGGAGAGACAAGGCTTCCCCAGTCGTCATCTCACGTGACGCTTACAAAGAAAAACTGATCGCAGCAGCACAGAAGATGCTGAAGAATAAGGTCTAAATAGAATAGGAACTTGGAATGTTTGAACAAAATTGACCTCAGGAAAATCAGTGAATATAAAGCGAGAGATGGAAAGAGGAAATGTAGATGTTTTATGTCTATGCGAGGTAAGATGGAAAGATAGCAGGGATTACAGGAGCAATAGTTTTAGATTAATATATGACAGCGGGGACGAGAGCCAACGAGGGGTTACCATTGTATTGAATAAAAAGGTCAACATTCAGCAAGCAAAGGATGTTATATATTTTCCACATCATAATAACACAAATTAATAGATACTTCCTGTTACTAAAGTAATAATTACTTATTACTCATACTGTTATTATAGCTAGAGGAGGTCATTAGTCAGAGGTATTCGTCTGTAAGCCTATAATAAACCTAACAGTTTCAGGTTTAACTTTGTGGAATTCCTTCATGACGAGGGTAAAAAAAGAAACTTTGCACTTCCACATAAAGATTTAATATTTCACGATCATGGTTTCAATGCTGCGAATCAGCATCAGGTGGCATACATAAAAAAATTTTCAACTTATATAACCTGGCTCCAAGAGGGGAGGAAGGTAGGGGGAGTAATGAAGAGGGGGTAAGTTGAGCGCAGATGCAGCAACTTATTAGTGTGCTTGGGGAGGGGGAGGGTATGAATTGTAAGGTTTCTGACTCAAATTTGTGGAAGTCTATGTTCATTAAATGAAGAACACAGTGTAACACTCCACCGTCCTTAGAAATAGCAGTGGAAAAAAACACATTGTGTTCTTCATTTAATTAGGGGGTGTTTGTCTGCAATGGTTTGACCTTCATTAAGGGACGGTCGATGGTCATCACTGCATTGGTGGGGGTGTGTGGTTGGTGTGGAAAGATATTAGTCTTTTAGGAATTTTAGGAGGGGGAAACGGGAAAGGTATATTGTGTCGTTGACCACCTCAAAACTGTCAGACTGAAGGGATTGCCAAATTTCCAACTTCTCCAAAGCATTCAATCTGTATCCTTTCATTTCTGTGTGAAGAATGTCTGCTGTGAAGTTACTGGCATGATTCTTATCCAAGAGGTGTTTGGCGAATAGGGATCTGTTGTCTCTCTTTGTGAAGCATGATCGGTGTTCTTTCATCCTAATATCGAATGTCCTCACTGTCTGTCCGATGTAGATGGCGTTGCAGTCCGCATAATTGAGTTTATAAACCCCGCTTTGTTGCATTATTTTAATTTGGTCTTTGGGTGAACTTATTATGTTTTTTGAAGTGCATGTGTTGTAAAACGCTGTCTTGATTTTTTTTGGAGAGTATGTTTGTTGTATCCTGAGTGAAATGTGGCTCTCCGAAATCATCTCCGGGAATGTATTTTGGAACAGCATAGGGTTTTCGTATGGAGGCGAATAATATGGTACTGCTTAGTGCACTGTTTTGATTTCAAGGAAAAAATCTTCTAGTTTAGGAGATATTGCCCAGTACTTTGTGAATTCTGATTGAAAAGGAATCTAATAAAATGAATAAACTATGTTCAAAGGTTAACAGCAAGGTTAAATATTATATTAGGTTAATAAAAACTGTAAAAATCAACTTTTTAAGTTAGTATATTAACATTTAATGCATTACTTCAAGTCCACCCCTATTCTTTCTCATTAATGTATCACAGAGATTAGGATATTTATTTGCTTTATAGACAGCCCATGGAGACTTCAATGCCTGAAACATTAAACACCTGAGGTAATGGACTGGCAAGGTGCTTCAACAAGATATAGTGTCTTCATTGTTTCAACTCATGTAGAGACCATTAGCAGAGATAGACTCCATGGGCTCAATGTTTAAAGATTTACTTTGCTTTTTGTTGAGATGATTGAAAATCTGTCATTGAAAAAATAATTGCGGTTATATTATGGCAGTTGAGAAAAATAACACTGAACACAGAGCGAATTATAATTTGAGGCTTCAATTCATTTTTTTAATCGGGCACAAACAGTCTTGATAGACCAATTCATAATACATATTTTTTTGTTTTAAGTTTCACCAAGGTATTCCTCAACGTCCTACATGTATGTCACGAAACTGTGAATATTATTTTTTTAAACTACCCACTACTTAACTACCTACCTACTTTCTGAAAACTACCATGAATAATCGCGATATTCCCCTGAAGTAATCAGTGTAAATGAGAGAAACTTAATTGTTTCAAGGGCACAAGACATAGTTCCTCGACAAATACCTCATTCTCTTCTTGTTTGTTCCGTTGTTTTCTCAATTGCCAATGGGATTAATGTACTGTCTCTAAAATATTCCAAAAGTCGTTCGAACCATTTCAATCTGCTTAATCGGATTCCATAGCACAGACGTCTTACTTATACGTAAATACAGCGTCAATTTAAATTTGTCATGCAATGAAAGTCACGAGAGTAAATATATAATGGTTTCGTAATTGACTAGTTTTTAAAAAAATACTTGGGAAATACATTCACACGAGACAGTCGAGATAGCAAAGTATCTCTCTAGAACAGTCTCTTTAGCACGATGACTCTATGGGATACCCTTCTGACGTATGACGTCTACGCTTTAACTGAGGTCTGGAGCGTTTATTCTTGGAAAGTTGTCTAGAAGCGGACCGGCGAGCAGAAAGAGAGAGGAGGAGACTGGAGGTCAGAGTCTTAACACCCAGTCTGGAAACCGATAACCCTCGAACCCGAGAGCTTCCGACAAATAATGAACACGGCGGAGCCCTATTCCACTTGGCACATGCACTACCCGACCATGACTACTGCCTGATGCATGACTACTTCTTTTGTTCAGCAGTGGAAATGGATTTTGTCCGACCATTCTCCTTACGTACGAGCCATTGTGTTTGGTTGGGCCAGTCAGGTGGTCGGTCGAGTCGGTCGGTCCTGGTAGGTGGAGTGGAGGGTGGGTTGGTTTTCCGAGTGACTGTCGGGGCTGAGCTTTACGAGTCCGTCGATGTTTTATGCCGAGTCGACCTAAATGCTGAGAGATAGCTTTGATAAACGTTGAAGTAAAGCACATTTTTTCTTAGCATGTGCGTAAGTTCTCAATTTTTTCTATAATTACCCTGAAAGGGATTTCCTGCTTTAAAGATTGTCATCTACAATTTTTCCTCGCGTAATTCCTTACTTCAGTAGTGGGAACTTCAAAACAAACTAAATTCCATTAATTCCGAATGCCATCAGTCAAAAGTCAACCATTAATCTAATGGCTGAAAACCTAACGCCCTCTCTCACACATCCTCGAGGCGGTTTAAGGGGTATGATGTATGTTTGATGTATATGACCTCTGGTAAGATTTTTCGTCCGTTCCATTAAAAAAGCACAGCTAACGTGGCGAATATTTAAGTATTTATAAGCTAGGGACAGAATTTTTAGATTCCGCAGGTAAGAAAGATATTTGATACAGATGGCTGACAAATTTGCAAGTATTTAATACTATATGAACAACATACTAGAGGATCGTTTATCAAGTGCGTTTCGCAACGTCACGAAAACAGTTTTCTTGGTCTATTTTAGGGGGGAACCTTTGAGGTTAACAACGGTAAAGGTTTTGGCCCCATTAAGACGGAAGTACAGTACGGAATACGGCCGACGGTCTTATAAATACTGTCTTGTGACACGATATCACTCAGAAACAGTTGCAGAAGCCCAAAATCTGTACTTATCAGTACCAATTAACGCAAAGGCAATTAATTCAGACGCCTGTAAGGAGGACCACTCTGTGCTTCATAACAATAGCATTGGTTCCAGCCAATTCCTCAACTGGGTAGCGGAAATGGCAGGGTTTGGGCTGCCGACGACATTCTTTTATCATCAAATCGAGTCACATTTTCATCGTCGAATTCCAGATGACGCTGCTACTAGTAATTCTAACTGCTCGATAAAAAACTAAAGACACTATTAATTTTTTTAACCCACCCTAGGAATCAACCCGAAATTGATAGGTGAGGATGGTGTTCGCTGATAGTCTGTGTGAAGCATCAGGATGAGAGGGCGTTCCTTTCCCTGTAGCGCCTGTGGTTTCCCAGGAAGATCTGATAGCCGAAAAGTCACATAGCTTGGGCGGAACCGAGGGTGCCCAGGGGTGTCACCAAAAACGAATCCGAATCCTCCGAGCAACAACCCAACGCCCCACCCACTGGACCACTACGTCCTTTTCAAACGATATATCCACAAATGTTTTATTTTCGCCTGGTATTCCGCAAATAAACTTGAAAAATGAGCAAATATTACTTGGTGCTGAGAGATATTATCATCCAGCTGACGAGAGGTGGAAATCGGTATGGGATCCATATGAGGAGGGACATATTAAAAAGATAGAAAAAGTACAAAGACAGGCAGCAAGATATGTACTCGGAAAGTACAAAAGTGCAGAGAGTGCTACGGATATGTTGGATGCATTGAAATGGGAAAGTTTAAAAAATAGAAGAAAAAGAAGTAGGTTAGGCGCGATGTACAGAATTTTTAAAAATGACGAAGCGCGTGAAGATTTATGGAAAGTGATAGAAAAACCATACTTTAATGGGGAAAACGACCACAGTTTTAAAATAAAAATAAGAACGCAAAAAAAACAAATAAGAAAAAATACTCTTTTTTAAACAGAACTATTGTTGAATGGAACCATCTGCCTGGAGGTTTGTTTGAGCCCTTTACTTCCAATTTTAGGAGCTTTAAGAAGTGTAAAGCAGCCACTGGGTGATAAACCCTTGATCAGTGAATTGTATACTATTGTAACTGTCTAATAATTGTAACTGTCTAATTGTACTATTGTGCAGCATAACTGTTAAAATATTGTTTGTATGATGTATATTATGTGGATGTCTGTATGTAGATGTATGTTATGAGACCGTTGCCACCAGGACAATTGCCTAATTGCAACGAATATCATCAAATAAATAAATAATAAATCGCTAGTCTAAAACAAAATAACTGTGACAGTGTGGTCTCGACCTTCGGGCGTCTATTTAATGGGTCTAGCTCACCACCACTTCGCTACTCTCTCTCTCTCTCTCTCCGCATTCAGTAGCTTAAATTTGACCCAAAACTGAAACCGTTTTCTAGGCTTCAAATATGATGGCGATATTAATAATTTCCTTCAGCAGTTCCTTTTCTAACACTAGTGAGAAGGGCAATGACACATTATTGAAGCGGAACAGGCAGCCAAAACATCAAAAACCAGAATGGATGGCACGAAACAAAACCGTTAAACATTTCTAGTCCAGCGGTACAGTAAGCGTAATTCATTTATACTCAGTACTCTGTGGTGAACCCCTCCTCCCTCCGTCGAATGATAGAGTTACGAATGGTCAGCTGGTAGAAGACGGATGCATGCAAAAGGGGTTTCACCCCTCCCTCCCCCAAATAAGTTTAGGGAGAAATATTAAATGGAAAATTTCATTTTTAAAATTCCCCAAAATGTCTCACGATACATTTTTATCATAGAAAAAATAATAAATTTTTAAATGCATTATATAGGTGCCTTTCTTCTCTTTTCCTCCCAAACTTGATAAAATGTTGTTTTTATTATTATCAGTAACTGGAAAACTTCATTGCACTGGAAATTTGCACTGTAAAGGAAGGCAGTGTTAAAGAATAAGCCCAAATTGTCAAAGACAAGCCGAGTTATTCCTTTTTTTATTTCGAATACTTTGAACCCCCCTCGCACTACTCATCAAAGTATCCCTGCAATTTTATTCTCTATAGTTAGTGAATATTTCAAATAGCTAAACTTGTAAATAACAAAAACCTAATGTAACGTTTTTTCACTGATTTATAACAACCCCTTTTCAATGACTTCTTCCAAAATCGAAAAAAGCTAAATCACTTGTTCTCGCCACAATACGGTATAATCACCCATTTTATCAAAATATTTTTGCTCATTCTAAAGAAAAAAATCAGGAATGCGACCATTACGGCACTTACTTAAATGCACTAAATGAGAGAAAATAAAAAAAATTAGCTAACATATATGAAAAGTATACCCATATTGGCCACATACATTTGTAACCTCCCTAGGTAGTGGAAGGGCTCGTGCATTCGGATTACGTTTAGAGCTGTGCTGGCGGGAGAAATGATCTGCCGCTGTGCTACAAAGGTCAACAAACTTGAATAGGATTCGATATGGACTTCGGAATGGACAAAATTTCGAAAATGGACTACGACCGGAATTTCATGACCAGTGCATCTTTCGCCCAGAGCGCTAAACAGGGGTCACTTCAGTATAATTTTGACAAAGTTTCTCAAAATATAAACAATGTTATTAATACAAACTTTATTTTACCAAACCTCATGGTATACAATGAGTTTTACATATGTCACACAATGTATTAACATCCCTAATCTTATTTAAAAATTTCATTTATTAAATTAAGCATTTCTGGAAAATAAATGTAAATATAATTCGTTTGAGAATTTAAAAAATACTTTAAACTATTTTTATTCGTCATTTTGAAAAATGAAACTTTTAGAAACATAGAGAATTAATTGCCCGATCAGACAATCGTGATCTTTGATTTGTAACAAATATACTTGATGTGGAACAATTTTTTTCATTTTCTAAACACGTTGGTCGAATCCCTGCGTCGAAAAGTATTTTCAATTTGGGAGTGAGCAAATTCGTTGCTTGATAAGCACATTTCCATCTTTAGAGAGGCAAACATTTTGTCTAGACGCATAGGGCTAGACTTTGATGTCGAAATTGATATTTCATTGATCAATTCACACTTAAGATGAGATTCTGATGTAATGTCAGAATGCTTTGTAAAGGCATCCTTCATTTCTTTTCTTGGAACTTCTCCTCAAAATGCTCTTTTACAAATTTTTCCGTTAAAACTTCGCCAATCGTGTAATTTCATTCTTGCTTCAATAGACAAAACATTAATTCTCTTCCATCTCACGTAGACAACTAACGTTGTTCAAGTGCTTATGAAAGACAAAGGATCTCTATTTCTATGTTTAACCAATTCAAAATTTATTTTCTTGGCTCATTTAAGAATTCCGTTTTTCCAAATTACTGACCAGGAACTTAAAAACTCCTTCATTTATGAGAATATTAGCTTCTCTATTGCTTAAAGCTTCTAATGCTAATCTTACGGGTTTTGAACAATTCAAGATACCTCTCAATATTCCATAATACTCTTCTTTCCATAAGTGATCGCGTTTCAACTCTCGTAAAACAGTCTTAATCGGATGTACTTATGACCTTTAAAAATCTCTCTATCATTCTCCCCGGTGTGTTCCAGCGTATTTTACTGTCCAAAATAACTTTCAGTCCCCTTTTTTCATTCCTTGTCATTCCTTGCTGACAATTTCCCAATTTCCCGGCCAACTTTTCTCGGGATTCGGGAACGGGACAACGGAAAAATTCCCGAGAACAGCGGGAAGGAATTCCTGCCCGGAAACACTACTTCCATTTCACCTTGTACAGCTCCAAAACTACTATGTATATTTTTTTTCCATCTCTTAATATTTTCTAATTTCACCGTCACCGACATCGTCCTAACGATTCTAGTTCCTAATCAAACTGATTTTGCCCTATTCTTTGTCTTCTGTTCTACTGCTGTCGATTTCGATTTGGGAGGATTACGTGAGATGATGACCGCAGAAGTCGACAAGACACACGGTCCAGCGGGCCCCGCAGTCCCGTAGTTGAAAGCATTCGCATTTAGATATGCCCGTCATTGTTAGTGTTTTGACGTAATATCATTATACAAATGAGCACCCCACTGGGGCATTCACAGCCTCCTTAGCCTGAAGAGCAGACACTTCGTGGACTACCTTTCCTCTGGCCACTACTCTTCGACCTATCTGTCATGGGTGACCTGGGTGATAGGCATGAGCTAGGTAGCAGTAAAGCACGCATCATATTTCAACGCAATTTGAATCCAATTTCATTCGTAAATTGCCTAAAATCCAGTCAATAAAAGTGAAGAGGAAGGAAAAATAATTTTAATTATTAGAAATCCAACGGTTACGATTGGTTTTCAATATGTAACTACGCACTACACACATTAAGAATTAATGATATTGAGATTCAAAAATTGAATCGACTACGTATCAAATTTATTTATAAGTTACTTCAAAAGTAAAAGTTTGATTTGAAAAATACGGAATTAATAATTGATTCAAAATTTTAAAATACTGTTGATCTGAAGTTAATAAAACAGGGATCTAAATTTAACATACACAAAATGAGCTTCAGCCTTTCCACTTTGGCTAGCCAAAGTAAGCTTATCAATGGCAGTATGTATTTAAATCCTCTGGTGTTTACTTCCAGAATGTATTTCATCTGCCACAAATGAACTGTCAACTGAATATTTACTATTTGTCAACTGATCTTACTGTTTATTCAATTCTCATCCACTCCATTATTTTTTTATTTAAGGCATAATTAGTTATTAAAATTAAAAAATAAATAACCATATGTCGCATTGCCCTCAGATAATACAAGTAACAGAGAATAAATTCAAGCAATTTCAATTAAACCCGCTAAATGTTAACTTTAAGCTCATGTATTATTTAAAATGTACTGGTATTTATTTACACCACAAGTTTCGGAGTCAGAGCGCCCTTAAATTGGGGCAAACTGATGAACAAAGTAAACTGCAGAAAAGATGAAATGGATGCATCACTCATCAGCTTGTAAGTCAGAGATCCCAAAATATTAAGACACTGCATCTTATCTCCATCGAACGCCGATTTGTTAGAGCCTTTCTTATCTAGCACTGAAGTTGATGATGAAGATTGAGGAAATACGTATGAACTAACGTTACAGGTTGGAAAATAAACTCTTTTCCTCTTGGAGCAGACAAAGACCGGGTGAGAATAGATAAGAAATGGAAGATAACTTTCATTGTCTTCCAGCAGTAGGTGATACTAACATTAAGAATGATTCTGAAGGGTTGGGGATTATGCGACTATGATATATATATATAGATATGCAGTTAAAGTCTCATTTGAGAGAATCCATCAGAGGAGAAGCTATTGCCGTGGCTGCTCGGCACATCAGTCGGAGAAAGAGCAGAAATGAAAGGTGGGTGGTCTCATCAACAGCGCCATCTTCCTGGGATATCTCGTAGTCAAGACTTTGTTAATGCCCTCGAAAGTGAAGCAACGTCCAAATTCGTAACAGCATACATTGAGTAGCACGAAAATGACTTGCCAATCCAAACACAGACGCTTAGACCACATAGGGAGTATCTTCGAGAAATCAGTGTCGTCCTATTGTGATGCAAAAGACGTAGTTTCATAATTACCTTTCCAGCTCTCAAGAGCGATATTGGTAGTTAGCGCTAATAAACGAAAGTTATTTTTGGTATATTTTAAGAAATGGTATGGCATGGTTTACAGTCAAAATATTGATATTGATGTAAGATATTGTTATTATAAGTTCGGATTTTCAAAAAATTTCAGAAATATTTTGAAAATATTCTTCTATGCTACTGATTTTTCACCCTAGTTATTTTATGGCCTTCGCATCCACAGTAAGCAGCCCAAAAGTTGGTTTGAAAGGCGAGAGCATCATCATATATATATACCACTTTTACAATTCATGGTTATCATCCTCCTCCCATCCCGCTTCTTAAATTACTTCCATCAGTTCATTTTGGTCAGAAGAACTCCATCACCATATTCTTTTGGACACGAAAATAACTTCATCATGTTGGCAAGTTTCGAAGAAAAACTGACTGGAAAATAGCAAAGTCATCTGACATAGTCAAATGTGTTTATCTAGGACACTCGCTGTTTTATTGTTGTTGTTTATTGCTGGACACTTGCGTAAATTGAGCGGAAATTCACATAAAAGTTGTCCGTTCCCCAAATTTTTTCTGTAGTTTTCTTTCAAAACTCCATCTTTTCCAGAAAGTTCACATATCTACCTAAGAGGCCTGTCAAGAAAGTAACTTACGTTTAAGCCTAGCGTGGCGGAGGATAGAGCTGGAGCCACCATTTTGGTATATAAACGTCCCTACATTCAGTACGCATCCTACTGTGGTGGTGTGTGCAGACTGTAGTTATTCTAATTTACTCGCTACGAACTAAATGTGCGCTGCAAACTAAAATGTGCGCTGCAAAAGGAAATGCCACGAGTTGTCCGCGTGAGCTGTCCAGAAAGTAACATATGGTTTGAAATACAACGTGAACCTAGAGACAAGAACAAGTTTTATCATAGTATATAATTGAAACGCATATTCTAAACTATTTTTCTGCGTAGTTGTCATTCAAATTGAGGCATTTATCATGATGATATAAATACAAGATTTTCAATTCCGTCCTTGAAGAAATCTGCCGCCTTACATTTGAATCACTTGTTTATACCAGGATGCAATTCTTCGTCACTGTCAAAACGCTGTGTTGCAAGTCACGTCTAGTGAGAGATCCATATTCATTAATCGGTGATTTTTACGGCTTTTTTCACTCATTTTCACCGTCAGTTCATTTGTCACAAAGCTTGGCCGACCACTATGGTACTCGCCGTGAAGATTGGTGCGGCCATTTTTAAACCTAATGCACCACTGCGTCACTTCACCTTCACACATTTTTTCGTCTCCATTCACTTCAGAAAGTCACCTATGAATTTTAATTGGGTTGTGGTTCCTTTCCAGTAAAAACCTAATCACAGATCTCGCAGGATTTCTATTTCAGTGGACATTTTAACAGTTTGCATTGAGCAAAGTAGAAGAACCACAGTCTGCACACTACTACACCTGAATGCGTACTTAGTGTAGGGACGTTTAGACACCGAGATAGATTAACTATCCCTACCACCACCACGCTAGGCCGAAACGTAAGTTACTTGCTGGTCAGCATTCGTACTAGTAAATACTTTTATTAATTATTAGGTAATCTACCGGTTAAGGTAGGTTTTTGGATGGACACAACTATCAAATAAACATTTTATAATTCCAAATAAAACCCAATCCAGCAACCTACTCTACATCAGGTCCTTCTTCATCTCTGCATACCTCTTTCCTCCCTTCATCACGTCCAACATCCCTAATTTTTTCCTGCCCTTTCCCCGTTTGCCCAACATTCTCCCCTCTATTACCTTCTTCAACATTCCACTACTGCTTAATACGCCTTTCATCCATTTTTCCTGCTTCCATAGGATATCTCCCAACAAACCCCTCTCCTCACCCACCATCCCTAGAACTTCCTATTTGTTTTCCTTTCGGTCAATTTCACCTTCTCCATTCTTCTCCACACCCACATTTCAAAAGTCTCCAATCCACGTCTATCCTTCTGCTTCAGCGACCACGTTTCCGTGCCGTACGTAGCTACGCTCCATATCAGAGTTTTTACGAGTCTTTTCTTAACCTCCCTACTCAACGTCTACGTCATCAACTCCCTCCTCCTTGAGAAAGCCTCCTTGCCTAGCGCAATTCTTCTCCTTACGTCCCTACTACTTTGACCATATTGGTCCAAAACACTTCCAAGATACGTAAACTGTTCTACCTGCTCTGTTCTTTCCCCTCCTATTTTAATGTTTAGCTTAGCCTTTTTCTTTCTGGAAAATCGCATAACCTTTGTTTTATTAATATTATTCTCATCCCATATCTATCCCACTGAACCTCCAATTCACTCAGCAATGCTTGCAACCCTTTGGCTGACTGAGCAACTAATGCTTGGTCATCAGCAAACCTAACCGATTTTACGAATTCTCCTCCGACTTTCATTCCTACCTCCAATTCTTCCCATGCCTCGTTAATCATTTCCTCCGCATATGCGTTGAACAGCACCGGTGACAATGGGCAACCCTCCCTTACACCTCTTCTTAACACTGCCCACCCGGACTCTACGTTCCCCACTCGCACCTGAGCAGTCTGAGACATGTACAGGTCGCGGATCAGTCTCCTGCCCCTCTAATCCATTCCTATTTTCTAGTAAATACTTATACAATCGATATTATACTTCATTCAAAGTACCTTCACTCTAAATTGAGAAAGAAGTCTCAAGATTTTTTTATCCTATGTTGTCGAATTCTCTGGACGTAATTTCATTAAATTCACACACCCAGATGATCCTCATAATTCTGAGAATGCCCCTTCTGAGCCTCTCTTGGGTTGTCTCCTAATTCGGAGAGAGCATGTCTTCACAACAAAAATCCTTTATTTCATCCCCAACTAAGAGCGAATGGATTGTGTATTGAGATGAATGGACAGGTGTGCCTGTGAGGAAGACGTCCAGGAATTTTTTTAAGAAAAAATAGAGCCAATAAATAACAGTTGAGGGTAATCCAAGTATCCATATTCTAAAAACAAGAAGATGGTTGAAGTTTTTAGAAAAAAAATCCGTAACTCGTCCATACTGATGAATCCGCAGCACGCGCTAATATCTGCTACATATTTTCTGATCTTTAGTGAAGATATTTCCTCCATTCACTCATTAGCCAATCAGTCAGGCGCACGTAAAAACCGGACCAAAGCAAATGGAGCCAATGGGATGCTTCCTGCTCGTCTTCCTCCAGTGGACTACAAAGTCCGCGAGATTGAACTTGGACGAGACGGTGTCACGGTTTTTTAGCGAATACGACACGATTTTCCTTCTATTTAAAGGGATCCAGAAAAAAAACTATATGTTTAACTTGCCTAGCTCTGTTCCCGGGCCCCATTGAAACCGTTTGTGTGGCAGAAAATTAAAGATAGTTCTACGCTCTAACTAGCAACTCGGGAGGAAAAAGCCCGAGTGACGTCACAGTCAACAAACAGCGAATCGGGTAGAGTTCCCTCCGCTTACCTTTTTTTTGCTGCGAAGCGAACACTACCCTCCATCAAAACGCCGCGCCGAGCTGTACATTTCCGGGGACCACTCTTGTGATTTCAAAGATGGAGCCACACGAAGTTGTAACAGAAAGAACGTCAGCACATACTATTTTACAATCATGCGCAACAGTAAGCTGACACTCAGCACGGGAACTCGGCGATCCGATTCGCCCAATCTGTGCTCACCCGGGTCTCCCAGCAGGTTTTCAATCTGTAGCACACAAGATTAGAAGGGCAAAATCGCTTGTGTGTCGGTACGTCTTCCTTCCTTGAGCAAACGCACACGAAGTTTCAACCGAAAGGCACTCCCAAGGATGACTGCCAAAACGCGCGAAGAGCGGGAAGGAAAACTACTGGGACTGTTCGATGAATGAGTTGTGCCGAGCGAGATGGGGTCTCTCCCCGAATGGGAACGAGTGCTGACACTCAGAACGGGCACGTGAGTCATTCTACGCCAACGTAAATCATATGCTACGTTTCATTCAATCATTTTTATTGAAGGTTGAAATGACAGTTGTATTAGTTCCATCGATTTGGACGTGTTCTATGAAGTCACCTCGACAGGGATCAAGATGATCTAAAGAGATCGCACCCTAAAATGTTAGTTCTTGGTCCGCTTAAGCTCCAATAAAAAATTGTGTAAGTAATTGTGTCATGGGGGAATAGAATGCATACCTTTTTCGAAATTATTCCATTGTGTCATTATAATATTTAACATCCCGACGAAGTCACATACATAAGTTTGATATCACAGGCCAACAGTGGTTTTGGTGCCGGAGCTTTTAATGATGATTTAAAGAACAATTGGGGTGCTGAATCCAATTATGACACTAGTTTTTTCCTATCAGCTATAGTTTTCAAGATATAGATATGTTGTTACTTACGTAAAAAATACCTTCTACATGATGATATGGGAATATTATATTAATAATAAAACCCACTAAATATAAATACTTGATTTATTTCTAGGGCTGTTAAATCACCCACGAACACAACAGAATTTTACAATAGAATTGAACACAAATACTAAAATTTTTTACTGTAATAAAACAAATTGAAAAGAAAAAAATACATAAAAACATCACTCAACACATCGGAAGCTTCTTTTGCCTGGTTTTCTTGAGTGCACTTTGTTCAAACAATCTCGTTTTAAGCACCAGCAGTAATCTGCCATCATATGGTTATCCCATCTTCCTTGGTAGCGAGCTTCCATTGTTTTTATATCCTGGTGCAATCTTTCACCTTGTTCTTCACTTGTGTCCCCTAAATTTCCAAGAAAATTGTCTAAGTGGCTGTGTAGGTAGTGAACTTTTGTGCTCATATTACATCCAAGTGATTTGAAGTTACTGAGCTTAATGTTTACCAACTCAATATAATTTTCACTTTTGTGATTTCCTAGAAAAATTTTTATGACCTCAACAAATGACATCCAACTAATTTTTTCAATCTCATTCATTGACTCGACAAAAGCAGGATCCTTTGTAAGTTGTCTGATTTGTGGCCCCTCAAAAATACCAGCTTTAAGTTTTTCGATACTTATATGGGGCATCTTTAGTCTTAAGTAGCCGAAGCATGGTCCATCCTTGTCAAGAGCCTTTACAAATTGCTTCATTAGGCCTAGTTTAATATGTAGAGGCGGTAAGATGATTTTCTCTCTTTCAACTAAAGATTCAGCAATGATGTTTTCTTTCCCAACAACCAAGTTTTCTCTCTTAGGCCACTCCTTCTTAATCCAGTGGTTTTGTCTGTCCCTGCTATCCCAGAGGCACAAGAAACAAGGATATTTTGTGTAGCCACTTTGCTGCCCGAGAAGAAAGTTCACCATTTTTAAATCTACACAAATCACCCAGCGATGTTGCTGGTATTTTATCTTCTGTAAGACCAATGCTATTGTATCGTATTCTTCTTTCATTTTAGTTGAATGAGCGATTGGTATTGCGCCAAACCTGTTACCATTGTGAAGAAGTACACATTTTAAACTACGCTTGGAGCTATCAATAAACAAACGCCAATCACTAGCATCATATTGTGATAGTAGTCCCATTTTTTCCAAAAGACCCTTAACGTCTAAACAAAATGTAAGATTGTCTTCTTGAGTAAAGAAGGTTAGCATATCCTTTTCCCTTGTTTGTTAAAAACTTATTTTTGTACCGGTACCGTATTTTTGTTTTTTAATCTCATTGGCCTAAAATATACAAATATACATAAAACTTATTGACAGTTTATTAAAACAACTAATCGTAAGATGTGCCATATCTAAAAAAGTAGAGCTGTTAAATAAAAACGGATTTCATATTTGGATTCAGCTCTACAAATATAGTTAAAATCAGCACAAAGATTCCCGGCACCAAAAAAAAAAATTTTTGTAGGCCTGTGTATTTATTTTGAATTAATCGGCCGCTACATAGTTGTCTAACGTATAGTAGAAGGACATTTTCAAATTAATTTAGTTCGCACATCAGCAGTAATGGAGACTGAATTGCTCGTCGTATTCCTTATCTCGAAGGATTAGGAATTGGGATGGCTCTAGTTGCGCGATGATCGTATTTCTACGTGACTGGGGTAACTCGAGGTATGGGGCATTAATTGGTCTCGCCAAGTTTAGTATAAAACGGCCCGACGGGCATATTTTAGAAGCCTCCTTATCCGTCGTAACAACATAATGCTTGAAGGTTGTGACGTCAAGGAAGTCGTCCACCATAAAAATAATCACCAGGCTTAACTGTAAAGCACTAATGAGATAGATAGGAGAGGGCGAGATAACATAGGTATGTCGAAAGTTTTTATCTTTGAAATTGTGCACACAGTATACTCGGCATATAACTTTAAAGTCGAATCTTTTCCCTCAAACCAAAGGAACAGACTAGTGAATAAATTCTGTAGTAAATATCGCGATCAGACGTCCCACTGAAATGCTGTGCAAGTGACTAGTTCCAGAGAGAGGTGTTCTGTGGATGATGGAGAGGAAAATAAGAACTTTTAGGAAATGGCCTTCCTTTGAAAAGAAAGTTAAGAGGAGAGGCCTGTACGAACCAATGGAAAACCCCCTCTAATACGAGCCTACGATGATGAATTAGGTACTTTTATTGGCGAAATATCAGTTGAGAGCCCTGGAGTTCGGCAAAGTTTTTCCGTATTCCATGACATGTGCATCTATTTTGAGTGTAAATTGTCTCCATTCTAGGTGCAATAAGCCCTCTAAAAATTGTTTTTAATGCAATATAAGCATTCCAATGCTATCGTAATGTAGATAAATAAGGACTGCACCATTTATTACGATCAGCAGATTCTGTATGCGCAAATTACAAGATCTTGTGAACTGGTTTGTAGCTTTGAGAAACTACCCCAAACAATCCTCATTCATTGCTAACTTAAGCAAATCTCCATTTGATGCAACAGAACAAATGACCACTAGAATGAATACACTTATGTGGCAGTGTCTTTAAGTAGTGCGCCTATTACCAAGAAAAACTGTCTATTCATGGACTGAAATCGTTACCTCTCACCAACTGCCAACTACATGAAGCTTAAGATCACAATTCACCCATGCACTAAAATAGGAAAAATAATTAATGACCATTTCAAATACCTTTTGATTTAGGACTCTTTAGCTAACAAAAAATTAGGATTTATTAGAAGAGTTCTGGATAAATGTGATGAAAAGGTCAAAGAGAAATGTTATCTTTTGCTCGTTAGGCCTCATTTGGAATATTCTGTAAATATATGGAATCCTCACGAAGTTGGATTGATGTCCGAATTGAATCGCATGCAGTGTAGACGAGCTTGATTTGTAAAACGTTGTTATGATAAACTTAGTAGCGTATCCCAAATATTAGAGAAGCAAGGTTGGGAGACACTAACGGAGCGAAGGTTAAATTACAGATCAAATCTCTTACATGCATTGGAAGGATACCTATTTCACAATGGTATTGAACGTGTATTATTATCCCCATCGTACTATAGTAAAATTAGAGAGATCAAGTGTAGAATAGATAGATTTAAGATGCCATTTTTCCCATGAATGATAAGGGATGAAAATAGTGTTGTTCAACAACAGTAGGGGTAAAAATATTCGGTTCAAAATTAGCCTGCTGTGTATTCACCCCTGCCGCACACCATAACGGTGGCTTGTAGGGTAACGTGTATGAATGAATGCATTACAGTTTTGACAAGCCGTTTCTTAACATCCTTACTCAGTCTTTGTCATAAGTTCCCTCCTCCTTGTGAAAGCTTCTTTGCCTAACATCATTTTTCTTCATACGTCAAATACTAATTTGACCATTGTGGACGAAAATACTTCAATATTGGTAAAATTTTCCACATGTTCTATTTATGAACTCCTATTTCAATATTTAACTTAGCCTTCTTCTTTCTCGAGAACCACATAACCTTTGTTTTGTTTACTTTTATTTTCATCCCGTATTTATTGCAATGGCATTCCAATGCTCTCAGCCGTGTTTGCATACCCTTGGCTGACCGGCAAACTAAAGCTTGATCATTTGAAACCCTAACTGATTTTATGAAGCGTCCAATGACTTTCATTCCTATTTCCAGTTCTTCTCAATACCTCATTTAAAATTTTTGCCAAATATACGTAATAAGCCCAGTTGAATGCATGGGTAATAGGCATTACTCTCTTCATAACACTGTCCAGCCAGACTCTCCATCATCCACTCGCACCTGAGGAAACAGTCTGAGACGTGTAGGCTGAGCCTAAGTTGCCTACTCCTCCAATCTACTCCTACTCTCAAAAATAGATTCATTAATACCAACCAATTGGCTATAAAAAATCTTGAAATCTACGAATTATACAAAAACATTCTGATTGTATTCCAAGTCCCTCTTTATTAATGACCTCATTACTGTCATCACACCAGCATCTCCTGTTCCTGAAGCGAAACTGATCATTCCTTAAGTAATCTTTTGCCCTGCTCTCCATCATCTCCTGGATGTTATCATCAATCTGATGATAACATCCAACATCAAAACCTACGTTGTGTTGTAATAGGTTAGTGTAGAATGACAAGATTACTGCTTTCATTTAAATACTTGATAAATATATTTTCAAAAGGACTAATTTATCCCAAACTCTTAGACCGCTAAATGTCACCACAGTCATATTTGTGGAAGTAAAATACTTGAATTCCTAAAATAATTCATTAACCTTGTTTCATTTCAGGCCATATCATAACAGTGTGTGTGGGCCTAATTACTCTAGTACTGATCACAGAGTCATTCGGGGCTACAATCCAAAAAGAACATAATGGGCCGCTCTTTAAGACACTACAGGAAATCGTGAAAGGGTTGGAAAGGAGAGATTGCGATGACTATGAGCCGAAGGAATGTCCGGACCAAGATGGTGAACTTCCTGTGTTTCTCCCTGACGACAAAGACTGCACTCGATTCTACGAATGTAGCAATGGGGTCCCCATTTTGAAGGATTGCTCCGTGGGCCTCCACTTCGACAGGTGGAATCATGTCTGTGACCTGCCATCAGTCGCAGGCTGCGATGACTGCACCTTCAGCAATGAGCAACATCACAGGACGCTGCAGAAATTTGCAAAGGGACTGATCAGAAGAGATTGCGATGACTACGAGCCGAAGGAATGTCCAGACCAAGATGGTGAACTTCCTGTGTTTCTCCCCGACGACAAAGACTGCACCCGATTCTACGAATGTAGCAATGGGGTCCCCATTTTGAAGGATTGCTCCGTGGGCCTCCACTTCGACAGGTGGAATCATGTCTGTGACCTGCCATCAGTCGCAGGCTGCGATGACTGCACAAGGAGGCTTAGCAGTGAAGAAGGACCCTCGAATCGAAATGAAAGGAAGCCGGAGTGCCCAGAGGAGAAGGGGGAATCCCTCCCGGTGTTGCTACCCCATGAAGATGACTGTGGGTCCTTCTATGCTTGCCACTTAGGTAAGCCAATTCTTCAGCACTGCCCTGTGGGTCTCCACTTCCATAAGGAAACGGGTGAGTGTGACCTTCCCGAGGAGGCAGAGTGTGAGGAATCCAGTGATGAAAGCTTCGTAGAATTTGATACCGTTGGTAATAGTGACAAGTGCTATGGTGCTGACTGTCCATTGGAATTAGAAGTAAAATGCCCTGCCAACACTGAAGAAGATGTGGTCCAGTTACCCAATCCAAAGGATTGCTCAACATTTTACAAATGTGATCGAGGGATCCCTGTACTAATTCAGTGTCCAAAAGGACTCAATTACAACAATGAATTGAGGGTGTGTGACTACCCATGGAATGCCAACTGTGTTCCCTGGGATGCAGGAGATGGTGATGGCAACAGTGGAGAGAGCAGTGGGAGTAATGAAAGTGGCTCCGAGTCTGACAGCAATGCTAGTAGTGGCGAGGTTGACGATTGCCCATCAGAATCTGATTTAAAATGCCCATCTGATCTACCAAGTGATATGTTTTTGTTGCCAAACCCTAAGGACTGCCTTACTTTTTATGCTTGTGATCACGGGATCCTAACTTTAATGAAATGTCCAGAAGGACTCCATTACAATCGTGAATTGAAAGTATGTGACTACCCTTGGAATGCTGATTGTGTTCCCTGCAATGAGGGAGGTGGTGAGGATAATTAAAATGGAAAAAATACAATGTCAAAATGACTGAAAAGGAGGCAACAGCCATGCTGTAGTCGAAAGAGAAATCATTTTTGTAAAATTTTCCTACATAGTATATCTGAATGTATCATTTGGTTAACCATTTTTGCAGTAAAGGAACACATGGAGTTAATATTATTTTTCCTAAGCTCATATTTGTCTATGATTCACTTATTACGATGTGAAAAAACCTCTTAAAATATTAAATTTCTTGTTTCTTTTTTAAGTATTTCAATCCTAGGATTGGTTTACTGCAGCAAATATCTTTCCATTTTACCGTATTTGAATGCAAAACAAGGCTGCATATTCTAGGGAGAATAATTTGGTGGTTTCCTGTTGCCAACTTATCTTCCACATCACAGTACTGTGGCCGATACCGTGAACTTCACTCTCGCCCGCAGCTGAGGTAGCTGATGCCAGGCCGACCCACTCCTAAATCTACACCACCAGTGCCTAATGGTGAAACTGCTGCCTTTCACCATGGGTTCAGGAGTCTATTTTCTCGTTGTCACCTTCCGAAATACCATTATTCGTGGTTTTTCTGTTAATGTGTGGTTGCCTCATTCCAAAAAACCATTAAAAATTTTTTTCTAAGCTGGAAAAAATTCCGCCAGTCAAGGCACTTGAACCAGCTCCACTGGCAGACATGCTACCTCTGGGCTAACTGCACCCCTCTTGTTTCTTAGCAACATTATGTTTGTATGCATACAAAACCCATCATTTCAAGTTAAATTATTATGAACATCTATGGTCTCTTCAGACAATTCTGTTAACTTTTAACTCTTCAGTAGTAACTGCCCACATTTTACCATTAAATGCCAATTTGAATTCATTTTATTATTATTATTAGGTAATCTACCATTTAAGGTAGGTTTTTGGATGGACACAACTATCAAATAAACATTTTGTGGCTCCCTACCTATCAAACTAATCTATATCAGGTCCCTCTTCATCTCGGTGTACTTCTTTCCTCCCTTCATCCCGTCCAACATCCCTATCCTGTTCCTGCCCTTACCTCGCTTGCCCAACATTCTCCCCTCTATTACCTTCTTCAACATTCCACTACCGCTCAATACGCCTTTCATCCATTTTTCCTGCCTCCATAGGATTTCTCTCAACAAACCCCTCTCCTCACCCACCATCTCTAGTACTTCCTCTTGAATTCATTGTTCATAGTCAAATAAAACTTAATTTTACTAGAACCAAATACATTTGAAATGGAATTTTTCTTATATTTTATATTCCCTTACCTCATTTAAGTTAATTAGATACAGTATATTGGAATTGCAGTCCATAGCAGGCTAAATGTTATTCATCACTGATCATTTAAGTTTCAAGCTAAAATTAATGCTAAGCGAGATCACTTACATCCTCAGCAGTAAAAGGCTAATATGGCCAAAGAAACATGAAATGCAATGTAAGGCCATGAAAATCTCATATAAACAATGTGGAATGAGTGTCTTTCAGAGGAAAAAGAAAGAACTGTCCTGCAGTAAGAAAGGATAATCTGAGCGTATTATCAAAGATAGAATAGGAAAAGTACTAATTGAAGCGCAAGAGCAGGCGATGAAAAGAAGAATGTATAGAGGAACAATATGGTCAAGCTATTGAGTCAGTAGGTTTAGACAATACACACAAATATATTAATGAAGGAGAGGTAAATGACAGGTGATATCATTTGCATCATTAGGAACAGGAGGGAATTATGGATGGAGGATTATCAGGTAATGAAGGACAGGAGAGAAAAACATGGCATCAGCATTGACCCACCCTTAACAATAGTCACAAAGGGATCAACAATTTACCATCACATCTCATAGAGGGTGTATTCCACTGGTACTGCTCTCCACATGGCACAAAAGTAGGAATCAGGATACCATGCAAAGATTCTGCCACCATCAGGATTTGAACCAATGACCTCAAGGTGAAAAGCCAACAGACTTACCACCAAGGCAACCTGAGCTCCAAAATAGAAAGAGAAATTGATGTTGGAAAGGATAGTTAGGTCAGGAAAACTTGATTGCAAGAGATATTGACCATTCGTGATAATGCAATAGAACAAGCCTATGGGGAGAGATAACATCTCCATAGAACTCTTTAAAGGTTTAGGTAAATGTGGGAGGAAGAATTAAAATTGGCTCATTGATAGTATTTCTTTTGGAGGAATTTGGCCGAAATGTTTTGATTAATTATCATTAACTCCCATCTCAGAAAGAGAAAAGTGGCAGTATTCAATGAATATATGTAAGACCAAATGAATTAATGAGTACTATTAAAAAAAATTAGAATATAGCCAGGATGAATTTGTTTACTATCGGATTTTGAGAAGGAATTTGGTAGATATTTTAGGCATAACTAATGAATGTATTTCAGAAGATAGAGAAGTAGACAGGAAGGATAGGGAGCTAATTGAAAGCTAACATGTATATATGTTAAGGCAGCACAAGTTTTGGTAGCAGACAGAGAATCAATACAGAAAGTGGCAGGTTGGTGAGTCAGACAGTTTTGTTAATTATCACCCAAGCTTGGCAACTATGCAGATAGTAGATGATAAGGGTGTCATTGGAGGGGCTAGATGTGGGATTAAAGTACTAGGGGCTGTCAAATGAAAACTGAACACCCACCATAACACACCGCCCGTGAAAAACTAGAAGCTAGCTTTTTGCATATCGATACTGCCATTACTGTGGTAGGAGAACTGCATAGTGACCACTTATAGGCACATGCATTTGTTAGCTTATTTCCTTGTTGGTGCATGTTGTTCCTGGTTACTGCAGTGGATGTTTGGTTTTCATTTGACTGCCCTTCATAGATAGGTAAATGATTGAATCAGATATTCAGATTATAAAGCTTGAGTTAGTTAGCCATGGGATTGAGTATATAACAGCAGTGGTGAGCATATCAGTACAGGATGAGGATCAACGATAAGAAAAAAGGAATGAGGTTCATAGGAAATTATTATTATTATAGGTAATCTACCAGTTAATGAAGGTTTTGGATAGAAACAACCACCAAATAAATATCTTGTCTGTCCTAAAAAGCACAACCCAACATCCTTCTCTACAACAAAGCCTCCTTCATCTCCACATACTTCCTTTCTCCACACATTCCATCTAAAATCACTATCCTATTCTTGCCCCTTCCTCATTTTCCTGACATTGTATCTATCAACACTCTGTCATAGTCTTCAACATCACACTACTGATCAATATTCTTTGCAACCATATCTCCAGTCTCCTTATGATTTCTCCTAATAATCCCGTCTCCTCCCCCACCATACCAAACACCTCATTTGCTTCCCTTTCTGTCCACTTCACCTTCTCCACACCATTATTTCAGAAAACTCCAATCCAAGTCTATCATCCTGCTTTAGCGACCATATTTCCATGCCATACATAACTATGCTCCATATCAAAGTTTTCATGAGCCTTTTCTTTACATCCTAACTCAACATTCCTGTCATCAATTCCTTCCTTGTGAAATCCTCCTTGCTTAGTGCAATTCTTCTCCTTATGTCCCACCTACTTTGACCATTTTGTTTTGCAGTCCTTGCATGATGTAGCCTTACCTTTATTGGAATAGTAACTAACAGTGATCACAAGGTCTTCCAGCCATATTCCTTCCTCATAAATGCTTCAAATTAGTCCATAAGGCTCTTCCTCCCATATTTCCTAAACCTTTAAGAAGTTCCACTAGATTTTTATCCGCCCCTATGGTTTTTTTTTTATTTTCCCTTTATGCACTTTTTATATCACCGTTGAGTATGCCTGGACCTAAGCTATCTTCATCTATGTCATATCTCTTTCTATGTCTAAGCTTGCTGGTCAAGTTCTTTACCATACAGTTCTATATATTCCTGCCATCTTTCTTGTTTAACAAGCATTTTCTCCAACTTATCTCTAATTGTTAACATAGATTTTTCCTTCTTACTTCCTGATAGTGCTTTACCCTTCTTGATTAGCACAGTTGTTGCATCCTTCTTCTGCAAACTTTACATATCCTCGCACTGTCTTTTCCACCATGCTTCTTTGGTTCTATTTGTTAATCATCTTAACTTATTCTTTAACTCTTCAATTATTTAACTCTTTAACTCTGATCATTGGTTTCCTTGTCCTTTTCCCATTAACAGTTCCTATAGTTTCTTGTGCGGCTTTTGATTTCCATATTTTTAAATATTTCTATTTTTCCTCAATAGTACTAAATTCTTTTCCCTCATTCATAATTTTCTCAACAGCCTGCAGATACTCCTTCATTGTTAATCCAGTAAATGCTTCTAAATTCCATTTCTTTCTCTCATCTATCTTTCTAATCATCTCATCCATGATGATCCAAGGAATTGATCTGTGATTTCATCTGTAATCGCAAGAAATAGGAAGGCTAAGTCAAACATTAAATTTGGAAGCCATAAATTAAAGCAAGAAGAGCAGTTCGCATAAGTAAGGGTTTTAATGAAAGTGAATAAAGTGGTAAGGATATTAAAAGATATGTGTTAGGCAGAGAAGCTTTAACCCAAAGGAAAGATTTTATCACAGTGACCTTGTGCGAAGAGGTAAAGAATAAAAGAAAATTGAAATTTTCCATGTGTAGCTCAGGGTTGAATGACTCTGTAACTTGATCTTTGAACCAAGAAGACAAGCATAGATCAAAAGTTTTTGAGACATGGGTACGACACCTACATAGTACTTGGGTTCATCAAAACATCAAAACTGGTAAGTTTATTATCATTTATGATCATTAATATTACTGATAGATTTAAGTATTCACATGGGATTTCAACTTAAAGGTAACATGTTAAAATATTTGCTAAAATATGGTATTCAAATTGAGGTCATGACTGATAGTTTCAACAAAACAAATTCCCTTATGCCAAATATTCTATTTGCAGTGTTTCTAAAAACTGACCTTCATGAGAATATGCAGTAGGCAGGGTTTGTAGACCTCATGCTATGCAAATTCAAGAAAATAATGAAAGAGTAAGAAAAGAAGACAGTGGTTTTGAGGTAAAACCTGATTTGTAGAAACCCTTTGATATTTTTGTAGTTTTAACTTCTTTTAAAGCAAATTCATTACCTTTTTTTTTAATTCCAGTCTATTGGTGTAAGTTAAGTTGCACCCTGAAAAATATGAACCATTGTGTTTCTCTAAGGTACTTTCTGCTTCTAGGCACACTTTTACAGTTAGAGGAAGCAAAGTGCGGAAGCACTATTCACTGAAAATGATGAACTACCTCCAGACACCTCTACCCATAGTATTTGCTAGTTAGGCCCTGTACTTGGCTTCAAAATAATCTGAGATTTCTTAACTCCGAAATTAAAAATGAATTTGCCTCGCTAACTGATTAATATAAAGTGTCCTTAATGTATTTCCTGTATCATTACCCTGAATATGGTATTCTGCTTGTCATTTCTATTTTATGTGTAGAATACGGCTTTGAAAATAAAATAATAATTGCATTGGTAAGAGCATCAAATTGGTAGACTTAGGTTAACACTTTGGATATTTCATGCAACATTTGCATCTCGGCTCCAGTATCAACTTGATTGATGGAACTGGTCCTATGAAATTTCTATGGTGGATCTCATGCTCTTCCAACACATCTACCCATATGGAGAGTCACAAAGATGAGGAGAAGTCAAAAAATTCTTGTTAAAGAGCCACAAGACAAATGCAGAAGCTGTAACAAACACTTCATTGGGAATGCCAAAGCCAATTTTTTGAAAATGATGATGCGGTCCAAGAGATTACTTGTTAGCTGTGACAGCAAACAAAAGACATCTTTGCTGCCAGCTATCAAGGGCTTGCAAAGACATGGGATAAGTGCAGATCATTATATAGGGTGAATATGTAGAAAAGTGAAATATATTTCAGAAAGCTACTTTGATTATTTTTGCTTCTATCCAGTTTTGAGAGTTATTTATTGATTTACTCTTGTTAATTTATACTTTTGAGAAAGGGCTACTTGGTAGCACTGAAGGTGGATGACACATCCGCTGATTAGTAGATGGATTTACTGGTAGTTTGGCTTTAGATGGAGGAGAAGAACTAAATTCCATTACCGTGATGATAGCATTAATAGAAAGGAAAATCAAATATGGAAGATACAAGAAATGTAGGAAGATAGAGCTATGGAACATGCTTGTATTCAAAGAAACCCAAAAAAGACAAGAAGAATTGGATGGAGGAAATATTAAAAGGATGTAGTATGCTGAAGGTCATGATAGAAGAGAGAATGTTTGGGCAAGCATGCTAGAGGAATAAAGAGAGTGGGCTTTTAACAGCATGAAAGCAGCCAGAACGTACAAAGAAATCAATAAAGAAATTGGAAGTTCCCATGACACTCAGAAATAAATAGTTTACATGGACCATCCAAAGCTTAAATTTAAAACAGGTAAAATACCTTAATTGGTTGATTGACTGGAATAATCCACCCTCCTCACATTCCAGCCACACCCCTTGCCTGCATCTTTTTGGTACTGCTGCTAAGGCAACAATTATGGTTGACAATGCGGTATGATGGATTGTCCAGCACAATCACAAAATATGGTGGGAGGTTTGGCATCAGTCGATTTTCAAATCACCAGGAATAATTCTCATGGCTCATGTCCTCATAGAAATCTCCAGTAAAAACAAATTGAAAAATCCAGTTCTCCATCTAAATGGGAAAATGTGAAGTTTGTTTCAAATAAACATCTAGCATTCTTATGAGGTTACTTTAAAGCTGTATGAGCTGCTTTTGAATGATTTATATACAGACATTTTTCATCTTGTTTTCCTGTCCTCTTGGAAGTTGTATTTTTCTAAGACTACAAATAAAATTTCTCAGTTTTTTAAATAATTTTTTAAATGTGTCAAACATTTTCCAAACCAAACTAGCTTTCCCATTCAAATGTGTAATTTCACATGTAATTGACATGGCATTTTTCCCATTACTTTCATAATTTCAATTTGCGATCATTACACACTTATGCAATAAGAATTTTGATGACAAAGAGCTATTGTTGAGGTATGTATGTAAATGTGGGAAAACTAAGGCCAACATGTCATCACAGAAACTAACTTCGATTTTACAAAACACTATTCTTGATTGTTACCAGATGTTACATAAAATTAAGATACTACCGTAAATAAAAATAGATTATAAAAATAAGGGTTGACAATTTTACTTACTTGAATCTGATATCCTACATTAGAGGTCAATTTTCTATCAAAATTGATAGTCCTTTATGATTGGTAGCAGCTCACAATATGTGGAATGCCATTTTTTACACAGCATGGAAATTATGTACCATTCTCCTGATGACCTGGACATCATAATCATTCATAGCATATTTTTCACTTTTCTGAGGACTCAGAAATTCAATCTCACACCCACTGACAATCATTGTTCCCTCTTGCGTCATTTACATTAGGTTGGGTGATGAGGTGTTAGTTGCAGAAGTTACATATTTGCATATACATTTCTAAGGGATTCTCATCTCATTTTCTGTTTCAGTCTTCATAAACTAGAGAATATTATCAATACCTGACAATGAATGACTTTACTTTTGACATTGTATTTTCCATAGCTCTCACAAATCCCTCACTATCCCTACGTGCAATTAAAAACACAATGAAAACTAGGGAAATTAAATCTTGAAAAACACAATAATAATCTACATTTTATAACTAATTATAAACAAAAAATCAAGCAAAACAATAAATCCCAGCCATCAAAAGTATGGAATGCAACAATAAATCAATTAAAATAATAAATATTAAATGAAAAATTGGGCTAATTAACTGAAAAATGAAAAAAATATTAATTAATCAAAACTGTATACTGAGAAACTAATTCTATACTAATGAACCTATTTTAATTAGTAAAAAAAAACAAGAAAACAAGAACATGTAGATGGAAATAACCTTGATAACTAACCTACCTAAAACACCGGGGAACTAATCAAATAAATATGAATTAATAATTCTGAAGTGGTCAATATGATAGCCCAATAGTCAGTTCATCCTCTGATTCCACCCATACATCCCTGGCCATGAAGCCCTTCGAAAAAGTATCAACCAGGTCATTTAAACAAGTCACCTCCTCTACTGGATGCTTAAAGATGCATTTTTCATCCTCTTGTAATGCATTAAAAATATGGGTATTGCCCTCAAAATTTCCTGCACATAAAGATTTTCCCTATTCTCAAATTTCTTTATTTTTTCTCTGCAAAAAATTACAATATAACAAAATCATTAAAAAAGAAAGTAAATAAAACAGTTTCTGGTGTAACTTGTTGGAAAATCTTCATATTGACGTTTATTTAAAAAAAAACAAACCACTTTGCTGATACAAATCCTCCTCCACAAATTGCAAACACATGCAAACACAATCCTCCTTCTCCGCCTCAAACCATAGACTTTAGCCCCCCTCTTCCTAGCTCAACCAATCCTTTCTTTCCTACCTCCTCTTCCCCTCCACCCAGAGATATGTATATATACTGTGCTTGACTTGTATTTTTACCTGATGATGTTATGCTATAACAAAACCTGAGTTGTGATAATAAAAAGTTTATGTGGAAAAGCAAAGTGGTTTGTATTTTTAAAAAATACGTCAAAAAAGAAAGGCCATTTCTTAGAATGCTATTGACAATTTTCAACAATCAAAAGCACACAAAGTCTACCATTATTTCTTTGAGTATGATGTCAACTGATACAAAATATCTTGACAGTTACTCTCTGTATGTGCTCTGGAAGTCAAATAGTGAGATTTTCAGCAATGGAATGCTGACCTGGTGAGATAAGTAGTTCAACCTTTTCTCCCATTCCTTCATGGGCACCGCTCAGACACATGTAGTGATGATATGGCAATGCTTTGCTTTCAGCATTAAATGGGAAGCAATGGAATCAAATAAATCTTCATCTCAGCAATAACATATTCATGAGAAAGGAACCGGGAAGACAGCATGACCATAGGTAAGGAGCGGGAACAGAGGAAAGTGCATTAAATGAGACTGGACACTAATTCTGTATCATGCATCGTAAGAAGCTGATGGGACTCACCATCAGTAAACTCAAGATTAGCTATCTCAAAGTACAAGGAGCATAGTATTAGAGAAAAGCATATGCTAGTTATTTTCTAAACTGCAATGTCCAAGTTAATACAATTGAAAACACAAAAATTTACAATATAGGATTTCATGTAAAAATTTTCCATTTATCATCATAATTTTGCTGAAAATTAACGGCAGTTTTGGCAAGTGCTGTCTGTGTCAAAAACCTCATGTTATTACTTTGAGTGCTGTAATCTTCTTCCCCTCCTCCTCTCCCTCTCTCCTTCCCTTCTGTCCTCTCTAATTGCCTGCTGATAAAATCATAACTTCAGAGAACTCAAGAGGATGGGGAATTCTATGGATGTGGATCTCCCTCCCTCACATAGTCAAGAGGAGTGAAATTTTCCTTCCGAGTGCCATGAAATGAACATTGGCTAACTCTCATATCTCAATAGACATATGTTCATATGCCACTAAGCCCCCAGAGTAATATCGCAAATGAGTTTCTGAAACCAATGCACTTATACCAATTGAACCTTGGTGTCAAGTTATATCAGGTGTCCAAGAAAAACATGGGACAGGTACTAACGTAGACTGTTAGTACCTGTCCCATGTTTTTCTTGGACACCTGATATAACTTGACACCAAGGTTCAATTGGTATAAGTGCATTGGTTTCAGAAACTCATCTGCGATATTACTCTGGGGGCTTAGTGGCATATGAACATATATGTATTCAGATATGAAAGTTAGCCAATGTTCATTTCATGGCACTCGGAAGGAAAATTTCACTCCTCTTGACTATGTGAGGGAGGGAGATCCACATCCATAGAATTTCCCCATCCTCTTGAGTTCTCTGAAGTTATGATTTTATCAGTCTACGTCGTTCTCCCTCCAATTGGCTGGGTGAGCATAGATGGAGGGGGAGTTTACCAATTGGTATGGTATACTCTAGGTAAGGGGACCATCTATCTTTCAGAATGTCTGCAGGGTTGCCGGTTTGGTATCCCAGCTAATTTTCCTAGCTAACTTCTATCCTCAAATAACACTCAGCCCTCCGTTTACATGTCACAATCAAATATGATCACTCTTCCCCTCATGGATTTAGTCAGTAACATTTGCTCTTCATTACTACATTCTGTCCTCTCAACAGGTTTTTTCTCACATGCCAGGAATTTTAAACCAAGCTGTATCAATGACATACTAAAAGCAATAAAAAACTTTGGTGATCCACCATGATGATCAATAGAGTACAACCAAATTGGAACACTTTCCGATACTCTCCGTGGAATGACAGGGAATGTGTTAACTGGCAATAATAGTTTTCCTAAGGTAGGTAATACAGCCAGCTTTAAGCAGGAATTCAATGAGATTCCACTAAGAAGAATGAAAATAATGGGACATAAATACAAACATTTTATTGGAATGCATGCACATTCTTATTGTTCAAGTCCAGATACAATGTTTAGTTAGATAGTTTTGACAAATATTGGCAAAAATTTCTTTCTGCAGATATATAGACAGAATTACTCATACAAGAAACTCATCACATGGCATCATATGAAAATGAAACTAATTAAGTGATTCAAAATAGTCTGCTGTCAAATCTAGATACTCCAATCCAATCATGATATTTCAAGTATGGAAGCATCAAGTCACAAATACACAAGCAGACACACATTTAAACATTTTGGTTTTAGCTAGAAATGAAAAATGACACACCACTCCTGCAATATTCAGCTCCAATTATCTACTACCAAAATTCACTGGATTAAAATGAAGGCACACTACATAGAATTTACATTTAAAAATATTGCTTTATTAGCCAATGACTTAAATGTTACATTCCATAACATTTTTAAAGATTTTGCTACTTCCAATGTTGAGTTGGATAGTTTTGATTAATATTGGTTTGTCCTTTGATAGAGTGCAAGCATAATTTGACAAATAATTGGCAAATATACACCTATAAAATCCATAATAGCTTTACCGACTCTTTGATAATGCTACTGTATAAAATGTTTTAAATTTGTTTGCTGGTTTATAAACTGATTTACTGGCATACTTTCTCTGCGATTAAAAACTATAAATTCCTAAATAAAAACAAGTAGTGAAAATATTTAATACCCTCTATTAAAAAGATAAATAGAAAAATAAAAATATTAAATCAATTTGGACAGAAAAATTGGATGGATCAAAAACGAGGATGTTGAAAATTTGACATTGGTATTAAAACTGGGGGGTGAACTTTCAATTAAATTTAAAGGGTATACATAAATAATTCTGAAGATTTCAAGAGTATGGCTACATATTCACTGTTCACAAAATTGAACCGAGAATGCATTTAGTTTGTACTGGAGTAATAGTATATTTTTTACAGTGTACATTTAAGGATTAACTATGAATATGTTGTTATAAATTGGAAGGACTGAGTTGGTAAATGAAATTATGTAACATCACAAACAGAATGGTATTTTGCTCCCTCACCTATAAAACATACACCTCCCATTTTAAAGCATTGAGCTAATATTCGATTTAAATTGAAGGGAGGCATTGCAAGAGGGATTGTTCAAACCACCAAATTTAGTAGCATTGTACCATCATGTAGTAGCTTTCATGTTTCTATGATATTTCTGGAATGGCACGTCTGAAACAAAACAATTCACAATAATTATCATCACTAATATTGTCAATGGAATTTGGGAAATTATTTCAAAAATAACAATAATTACTTATTTACATAATTCCTATCAACATTATACCTTCCACTTCAGACATACTTATTTGAATAAGAACAAAAAATTGCAAGAAAATTTGGAGAAAGTTTTGAAACAAGGAGACCCTTTCTCCCCAAATGACTGAAAAATCCTAATACAACACAGAAATATTTATTTATTTTAAGACTTAATTGGGGCAAAATTGGGATTTAGTTGCCCCTTCTTCCAGATATACGAATCCAGAAATATTCAGGTTCAAATAATTGAGCCCAAGGACTGTGAATATAAATGCTTATACTTTGACCATCACAAAAAGTGCTATTATATTGTATTAGCATTTAGCATTAAAATGCTAAAAAATTGCAATTAATTTGCTACCTAATGGGTTCATCAAGCAGTTAACTTTAAAATACTGACTGAAGTGAAGTTGGTGGTATGAAGCAGTTGGTCCCACCATTGTGCTACATTGGTTGGGCCATACTTGGTGTTTGGTCCAGCGTAACATGGCAGATTGTCATCTGTCATTAAGGTGAAAAATTATTAATCATTTTTTAAATAAAAATATATTTTCAATGACAGTATGAGTGATCATGGGTTGACTGATTAAAAACCTTTGAATCGACTACCCAAATATTTTTTAACATAGTTACATCAACACATCTTAACTTATTATGACAAGTATGATAGGTCATATGGATAAGCATCCATAAAATATTCCTATTAGGAAAATCGTATTACTCTGTTAGTGGATACCTTAATAATACTATCTACATCATATCTACCATTTTATGCATTTTTTTAATATTTACATAGGCTAGCACTTCTTCAGATAAGTAAATGTTAGGAGGAATGCTAATTACTACTGCTACAACATTGTTCAAATGAATGCCTGTGAATTGACTTTTCTTTTGTAATTTAAGGGTGCAAATGTTCTATACAAGAGACAAATGTGCAAATTGACCCTCCATGAGCAGATTTTTCTGAATAAGTCCAGTAACTTGATTAAAGTATATTTTATCACATTTTTAGCAACAAACTCATTCATTCAAAAAACAATCAAAATTCCATGGTGCCTCATCTAATGGGCAAAAGTGAACTTCACTCTTTAATTACCTTCTCAATTGATGACTTCCTCTTCTTTAGCTTCAGTTCCTCCTCTGCATCATTCTCATTCCTGTTGTCATTATTAGACACTTCCATCACATTGTTGTTATCATTTGCATTTGGATGGTCAAATTCTTCAATGGATTTATCTTCTGTGCCCTTTTCTTCTATTTGGGATGATTCTTTGGCTCTTGTTATAACCTGGATAGAATTTAAAAGACCCCATTTGGTTCAAAATTTTACACAATGAAATTTTCTTTTTGGCAAAAAATAAAACATGCAGGTTCATTTTAATACTTTGCCAGACATTGGCAGTATGTTCTACTTAGTTGACCTGAGGCCTGGTGATATTTCAAATTTTGTGTCAGAATTATTCAAAAATTTAATTCTAAAGGTTAAATTCTCAAGCAACCCCAACTTGAGCACCAATCCAAAATGAATAGTGTAACCATAGGTACTCTGGTGAAAATTTGAATTTTGTTGAATGAAATCCAAATTGCATGACAGCCATCTACAATATGGTCTTTGAGAACTTTCCCACCAGGAACTATTGCAGCTTAAATAATCTATTTAAGGTATCACTTGGGGAAATGAGGACCTCAAGAGAATTTAAGTCATGCTAGTGGTTTTCTTATACCAATGCAAATGATTGTGAAGTCGGGCAAAACAGCTCTCGTATAATATAAAATGTCAGCTCTTTATTCCCTAGAGAATTTGAACACTTGAAGACCTAGGTCAATACGCTGTATATAATCTACATTCAATCAAGGAAGCTGAAGAATACTGCACCAAAGTTTGGTGCAACACTTCAGGGGTACTCTTGAGAATGAGTTAATTTTCCAAATCAAGTTAAATTTGGATTCATGAATAATTTTTATTCTGGTGTTTTAAGTGAAGTCATTTTCACATGACAATAGATTGAATGACTTCCATTCTCAATTTAATTGATTTTTCACATCTTCATATGTGTATACCAATTTGCATTAGCATATTGATAAGGCAATGTACTTCATTATTACTGGGCAATGTCTCTATTTAACTATTATCTAAATTCATTTTTCTAGGCAATATCTCTTAACTAAACAAGTACTTTGTATGTGTGATCAAAATTGAACATATAAATATGTTGCTATTTTGTGTCTGATGTTATTTCTAATATCTAAATACATACCCCCGTTTCCTCTATTTCATTGATGATTTCTTCAAGAAGCTTCACAAAATGGTCAGCATTTTCCTCGGAAAATACCATTGGAGGCTTCAACTTCAACACATTCCTATCTGGCCCATCAGAGCTAATAAGAACATGTTCTTCTTTCATCCTGTCAGAAGGAAGCAAGAAGATGTAAGGGTATCATATGCAATGGACAATCTGAAGATTTATTCATTCCTAAAATTATGTAGAAATGTTCTTCCATGCCCTGTATTAAGAGACAAAATTAAATGAAAAATATGCCAAGTTATTCTACTGGAAATAATGCACTATTTTTGTCAATGAAATACTGGAGTATAAACAAAAGAGGCATGTGATGCATTCACTACATGCAGTATGCTTCACAGAATGTGATAGCACAGACATCTCCATGATCAAGCACCTAGGACAAGGAGGTTCTTGGGAAAGAGTGAAGGAAGAGGGAGGCCACTCTATCCTACCCTCAAATACTACACTGCCTGCAAGAAGCATAGTAGGTAAGTGAAGATGTTTTCTGGCAACCTCCATGGTAGGAATTCATCCTTAACTACAAATAATATGCTGGCTTTACTGTGTGGTCTATTGTACACATTGAGCAGCATTACTTTCATTTTTATTGCATGGATTATCCTCTAAAACTCTGCTCTAAGACATGCAAATCAATGAATATAACATTCTGTACACATTAACATAGCAGTACAAAATTTAACTAAAGATAGATGCTCAGATTTAATTGCAATTCGTAACAGGTTGGATCCCTATACATTTTTGTGTTGAAAAAATATAGCAAATGATGATTCAACATTGAATAATGGAATTGCATTACTTTTCTTGTTTCTCCATTCCATCTTTATAGACTTAGTATTTAAGGTTCGTCCTTTGTGTTTAAATATCTGTCCATACTGTCACAGAGATGTGACAACATGAGCATAGTCACAGTTATAAATTAGTTTCAAAGTCAATAGTACCATTAGTAAGCATGTCACACATGTATTTCATAAATTGGAAGTTTACATGGATAAAAGTTTTGGTAAAAATAATGAAAAATTCTTTCAATAACATTTAATTAGTTTATTTTTCTGTTTTCATTAACTTTTTTGACTCTCTGATAATGGATTGGACATTATTGAAAAAAAAATAAATATCCCCTCTAAAATAAAAAATGATATGCCATGCACACTTGGCCAACATCTTTGCCTGAACATGTTCCTAGGACGACAATGTCCCAATTTGCCTACCCTAGGATTCAGATACATTTGCAGCCACCACAATGAGGAACAGGCACTGCATCAGTACCTTTTACCTAGCCTCTATCCTTCAACCCATGGGTAGCCCTACCATAAGTGATTATAATTTCTCATACCATTATAGCCCTAGAGGTTACCACAATACACACGCCCGTCCACCACTTCAAGGTCTAAATCAAGGAAAGGAAGTCAATTTGAGTAAGTGAAAACAAAACAATAAACCTTTCATTTATAAAATGCATAAATATAATACTATGATTAAATTAGATAATTCTGTCACAATCCAAAACATGTCTAAGAACTTTATAATAAGCATATCCTGTCACCGGTCATTTAAGTTGGGACTGAATGAAAGTAGTATTATATATATCAGGGAAAAAATTATTTCAAAGAGTGAAAAATGAATGTTTCATGATACTAGGTAACATTTTATATCCACATCTCTGGAGGTCAGTTGTAGCTAATATATTCCCCATTGATAAAAATTAATTGAAAAGCTTTTTAGCCTTTTAGAGTTCAAGCCAATCATTGTCTGAACTTTTTCACTTCAAAACGATCAATGCTTTACCTTGAAACAATGTGCTGTGCTTCAGCAGTGGCTGGAATCAACTCGCCATTCTCACCCTGAACAATCAGCTCTATACCAACGAAGAGTCCAACACCTCGCACATCACCAATCAGGGCTGGATGTCGTAATGCCATCTGCTTCAATGATGACAAAATGTGCTTTCCTACTTTCTCTGCATGCCCACGAAGTCCCTCCGTTTCCAGGACATGGATAACAGCCAGAGCCACGGCAGAGGAGACTGCATTCCCTCCATACTTGATGACAAAGGGAAGGAACATTAGATGTAAAGCACACAAAGAGTTCTCGCCATTTTTATTAGTGAATTTTCATCACTCTTCTATGATTTTACAGCAAACATTCAACTTTTCCAGGTGAGAATTTCAATGAAGGTGGCATTCAAGTGGAGTCCATTTAAAATTAGTCACTTTCATTAATAAAGAGTTATATTTTGATGTTGAGATTTTATATTAATGGCAGTAGTGTACTGGGTTAGGTTAAGTTTAGGATGGATCCTGGCAGTACACATTACTATACTCCCAAGACCTAAGTAACATGATGAAAAATATCCTTGAACCCCATACTACATATTACAATAACTCTTAATTAAGTAAAAATGCATATATACATATACTCTCCTTACAGTGTTAAAGTACTCCATTCCAGTATTCTGAAAGCTCTGGGCTATTTCAGGAGTGGTGACAACAGCTGCAACAGGGTGGCCATTACCCATTGGTTTACCTAAAGATTAACACGTACAAAAGATAATGTTAAAATACAAAACTAACTCTACTTAGACTTGATGATGATTGAAAATTCTACATTTGCTTGAATAATTTGAGCACCTCTTTCCCCAAATTCTACCATTGCAAGTCAAGCATAATCCCAGCCTACTTCCCAATCTTATATTTTAACGAGTAGAACCTATTTAACTAAATTGAGATATCCACCATATTTTTTGATTTTGAAAGTTCATGAAGTATTAAGTACAGTACAGAACAGAAGTACAGTACATAAGTATTAATGGTACAGTAGGATAAAAAAATAAAGCCAAATAAGATCATTATGTAGAGGGTTTCCAGTACTCTTGGAATGAAGAAATAATCTAATGCACTGTAGAAAATAGGGTAAGAAAAATTTTTGGGTGGCACATGAGTTATAACCTGAGCTTTGATATCTCATTTGATGCAATTTAATTAGTCATGAAACAACCAGGCACAAGAGGAAATCCAGGAGGTGTGAGTATTCCCCTTAGATTCCAAAAATGTATGCTGATGGCAGTACAGTGAGAATATCAGAAATTAATTTTTCTCCCATTTTTTTCAACCCACAAAATTTTTCTGTCATAAATTTTCTGGCATTACTCTGAACATTCATGTTCTCCACATTCTAAAAATCTCGGTATTTGTCATTTATTTTATTTATTACATTGTTCTGCCAGGTAGACATGTGACATAAAACATAGTCATAAAGATATAAAGAAAATAGATCAATAAAAATACACAAAAACACCCACTTCAACGAAGTATGGCATTCAAACCCAAATAAAATTTAGAAAAGTACACTGAAACACTACATATACACCTGCACATATTTTACAGGTGTCAATCACAAACTATAACTATTTAAACTCATCCACAATGCATTCATGCTTAACTAATGGCATTTTTTGGATGGGATCAAAATAACAAGGTTTTTATTTACTTAATTAGCATGCAATCAATTCATGATGAAGTGAACAAACACTTACCAATGGTGACTATGTCTGGAATAACATCTTCTCCTTGCAGCTCAAATGCCCACCAATGGCTGCCCACGCGGCCAAAACCCACTTGGACTTCATCAGCAATACAGACACCACCAGCCTCTCGAACATACCTGTGCAAAAGCACAGTTCACTCTTTCAAAGCATGAAGAACTCACAAATGGAATCATATACATTCAAGCATTATTCATTAGAAGTAGAAAAAGTGTGCTTTTCTGAGTAAAACAGTGAATAAAAAGAACATTCAGAGGGAGAGAGAGTGCAAAATAAGTTTAGACAATTGAACAAATTAATTTACAAATACGGAACACAAAATTTCATATAGTGCAAAATTAAAATGTTTGTAAAACCCATTTTTTTTCAAAATCATTAAGTTTCTGAAATATAATTGTGAATTTCACCATACACAACTGATGTCTGCTACCCCTTTCTGCAAATCTTATTTATAATCATATTATTTAGGGATAATACATTATTTACAGCTAAAAGCTTGTGTATACTTCACTCAAGAATAAGTCATTTTTATTTCAAAACGTATCTTATGAATAACCCTTCATGCAAACATATGCAGTCCTTCAAAAATCATATACTTAAGATTCTTCAGTAAGTTAAATCTGTGCCTATCAATATCTAACATTCTCTTGATCATAAATACATGAATGCACTGAATATCTGCTCACTTGAAAACATTCCTGAGATAATTTGCTGGGGGAATTATTTGACCACCACAGCTTTGGAGAGACTCTGCAATGAATCCACATATTGTCCGCCCATCAGCAGCTGCCTTCCTGCAAATCTCCCGCACATCTTCTGCATACTTTACTCCTAAATCTTCCATCGGGAAATCCCTAGACCTGTATTTACCTCGATAGGTGTCTGGACAAGGAGCCTAAAATAAGGAAAAAAGTAGTTCCCTTTAGTTTAATCTCACAAAGCATGAAGGCATCTTTCTTTGCATCAGTCTATTATTTTTGTTAGATTAAGTAAGTTGACATGGCAAGGCAAAGTGTTAAGAGTGAGCTCCTGAGAAAATTGAGAGAAGTTAAGACACTTTGACACGGTTTATATACTATTAGGAGACATAAAGGACTAAGTTGATTAAAAGACAGATGCTTCAGACAAAGTGTCATAAGATCACCCCCGAGGGAACAATAGTGAAAAATTGTTGAGTGAGTGTGTCCAGAAAAGATTTTTAAATTAAATATGGCTTAGTATACCTAAAGATATTCATTTGAATATAAGAAAAAGGGATAATTCTATGAGCATGATGTCTGCATTGAATATATCATGAGAGAAAGAAAACATAATTAAAGAATAGGAATTCAATGAGAGAAGCTGATTGAAGGAAATTCAGCCACTCTCAAGTAAATCAAAAACTGAACCTGGGGAGAAAGCAACTTGCAAGAAAGACTAGAAGGGAGAAAAAATTGAGATTAAAAGTTGCAAATATGCTAAATAAAAATATAAGAAGGAAGTATGAATGCATGCTTAAGGATAAGCTGATCTCAAATAAGACAGAATGGGAAAACTAAATAAAAAATCGGTGTGTGAGAATGCAAGAATATGAAAGGAATCCTTATTGTACATGCTTTAAGTTAATGGGAAGGGTATGGTCAGGAGGATAAAAGATGATGCTTGGTGGAATTAAGTTAAATCTATGAGTGCAAAGAAGTAGGTGGATAAAAGGAAAACTGTAGCTGGAGGGAAGGAATATTATACAAGAGTATACTATTAAAAAGGAGAAAAGAAATGAATGTAAACACGTTATGGAAGGAAGTGTGGAAAATATTCCAATGAAAAAAATACAGCGCTCCTTTGAAGCCAAATATAAATTCTACTTTGGAATAGGAAAAAGGGCAGGAATTGAGGGCAGGAAGAGAAGACTCATAAAGAATAATTGGGGTCAAATTCCCCAGTAAGATATGGAGTAAAATACTGCCAGAGGAGGAATTTTTATGATATTTAACACAGTAGTTGATTATTTGAGCCCAATACACTAGATGGGGAAAATGAGGTTGTACAGCAGTGGACATTTCAAAAATGGGAAAAATATATCTAGATGGTACATCAAGTAAAAAGTTTACATTAGGGTACAAGCCTTGTGAATGGCTGGCTAAGAAGCTTACCACATGAACCCAGTCTGGTTTTCCTCCTCCTCCAGGAAGATTAAACTTATATGGTGATATGTCAATAAGTGATGACAAGTGACCATGGTAGGCACTGCAATTGCAGATAAAATATCAATATTAATCCAATTTCATTGAAATATTCACCAGCACATAAGGCATACCATAAAGAGAAAGCATCTCTATGAAGGATACTGTAAATAACAGAGTCTAAGAGAAACCAGCATCTTATGAGAAGAAATGAAATACATACATTTGCGCAAAAAACAATTAAGACCAATGGAATAACTTCACACCATTTAGGAGAAACCTTACACATACTGTGATAATCTGAAAAGTATTAAAAACTCCACAAATATAAAAAGGGCCAACAAGTAGAAAAAGTATTAACTTCCCAGGACACAGGACAAAAGAAACATACAAGTTTAGATAAGGACAGTCTAACTTCAATGAAAAATATTTTCCCTGAAAATCTTTTTAACTTCTGAAGATTTTTGCTTGACCCTCAAACCTACATGCATAAAGGAACATTTAAAGAATGAAATATCACAGAAATATAAGAACCTTTAACCCATTCCACTAAACAAATCAGATTAATATCAATTCTCAATGGTTAGAGCATGACTGTAAAGGAATTTAAGATCCGTTTTCTCCCTAGAAATTGTGTCTGCACTTGTAAGCAGGAACAAATAAACACACTGGGGTCTATCCCCCTTAATAACTACAAGTAGATACTACAAAACAAGTTCAAAAGAATTTCTAAAATTAAAGGTCCACAGTTTCCTTGATGTGAATTCAAAACTACAGAAAGAATGATGAAATGATATCTGGAGCACATATTATTCAAAGGTTTCTTGAAGTATTAGTAGTATGTTATAATTTCATTAGTATGATACGTCAACTGGAAAATGGCACTGAAATCATTTAAACAGAATAAAAAGAAACAAAAAATTAAAGTAAAATAATGTCATTATCCAAGAGATTTAATCCTGAAAATAATAACACCATTAATTTTTCAATTAATATTCATGAGCCAGTGTTATTTCTCCGAAATAAAAATAAAAGCAGTAATCGGATGAGAGACAAAATTGACGTTCACATGCCTCTCTTAGCCATCTGTGCTGGATCAATAAGAAAGAAATTATAAGCAATTTGAACAGACCACCTTTTTTTTCTCCAATTTTTTGCTTTTACCTTCTCCATGATTAGAGTGCCCAAGGAGACATTTAAAGTCCCCATTCTCGAATCACCTTCTTCAAGATTTCAGCGATGGTCACACGCCAGCTGCAGAAGGGATCCTTTTTGCTTTGGATTTTTCCCTGTCCTCCAGTAATGATGGAGAAAAGGACTCCCAAATTCCTAATGGGAATGCCCTCCACATTGGAGAGAATGAAGATTTGCACCTAAGCCATTCTTTTAAATACTCCTCAAGTTTGTGGGAGGATCCTTAACCTCATTAAGCTTTCGAACTTAAAGAGGACTTTGAGGAAATGCCCAAAACCAAAGGGTAAGCCTAAAAGTTGACCCCAACCATAAGAGACGATGCCAGACAAACATGGAAAACACATGATTATCCTCACCAGAGAGTAAATTGACTCTCAGAAGAGACATACTTAAACTGCCTCATGGAAATACTGAAAATATCTTCCCTAAAATGTACAATTGCTACCATTAATAATTTTTATCTCATGCATTCATGGTTGTTTACATAATTGTGCACACAAAGAAAGCATGTGTATAATAATCTGTTGCCTCGAGTGGTTTGTTTTGACATTCAGCAAAATATCCCCCAAGATTTTGTTTTCATAGCACGTCCCCCTTCGCCTGTTTCTGAGGATAATCACAAGTTTGCCCAAGCTCTACCAGCCAAATCACAAAATATTATTCACAAGAGAAAACACAGATGTGAAATTTTGTCAAGTTGTCGCAGAATGGTGGGGGTCAAACGTAAAGGAGGTGCTTTATCCAGCCTGCCTCACCATCTTCATCATTATTGATTTTAAAAGAACTTCACTGGAAAGAAAAAAAAATTGGATGGCTGTATTAGGAGAGGCTTCATAAAGTAAAATCAGTTATTCTACTATGACTACTCCACCCCTAGTAACTAATAACTACACCATTAACAGCATAAATACAGAGTATTTACCATACATATTAACATTTCATCATGTCCACTGACTGAATATTCTCTGGATTGGAACTAAAAAAAGGCATTTAACAAGCAGAAACACCAACACTACCATGTTAGCTAGAATGACAAAGAAAAATTAGGCATAACAAGTAGAGGCATGTCTCATGCACTACAATAGTGATACAATGAAGTGTCTTCTGAACATACACATTAAGTTTCTGTTCTTGGTGGCAACTGCATGAGAGAATCTTCACAGGGTGGATTCATGTCAAAATGCAATCAAGGTAATATAGTTCATAAGTCAAAGAGAAATTATCAATTAACTGTATTCCATTTACTTCTATTAACTGTCGGCTACTAGCTTTTGCATAACTGAGGTATGACTTAAAGCAACAAAAAAGATCATGCTTATATTTACAAAGTTGCAGATACCATTTTACTGAATGCAACTTTTCTGTCACCTAAGTTTTACTGAGATAACCACAAAAATTGTAGATAAACTTCAAAGTTACGTTGTATTATTCACTATTTTAAAGAGCATGTTTTCAGCCATATAATATAACAAGACAATCATTAGAGGAAGCCATATTTAGAGAAGCTTCAATGTACTTCAATATAAAATATAAATCAAAGAATTTGAATTTCATAGAACATTGATGAAGTTAACAAGTACATACAAATATAAAGCAGCAATTATTGTGCCATACAGAAATTATTTGAGATACTAAGCCTTTTTCATAAAATAGCTGGAATCAGCAGGAAAACCAAAGTCAGTCCAGAAAAGTTTTGACAAAATATGCATGCTGTTTCAAACATAACAAAACTGAATGTAAAAAACAGCATACAAGCCCCAAGACAATACTATATTGATCACTCAGTGTAGCTTCGCTAAAATAACTATTTTCCCAAATTGATATTGCCCCTCACAGTAATGAAATACAAAATGAGGAGTAGCTTTCTAATTTGACATCTCCTGAGATGATGTATGAAATTATTTATAATATATTAACTTCACAAAGTTACAACCTATTCATTAATAAATTGGTAGGTAGACATCCTTAAATGACATTTTTGTGTGAGTCAATGTATAAATTCAAACTTCTCTTTCTACAGGTATTTACATAGTTGGAGGCAAATTTTTTTTTAAGCATCAAACTTCAAGTAATGAACTTAGTTGTGCCTTTCATTCTGACAGTGACTGCATAGGTCCTCCAGGTATTGCCAACCTACAGAGTAAATCAAATTAACCAGCACAATGCCCATCTTTCATTGTGGCACTATGCTCTAAGAAATAACCTTCTAGTAAAAGTCACATTGCCACAGGTTTCTCGAACTTATATTTTTTACCATTAATACTTCCCTCCACACTAGTTCAGTTTTATCATAAACTCAGTTAGGGATTGCCTAAATGCCCCCATATGCACTTTTGTAATGCGTAATTTTGACCTCAATTTTATACAGTTTACCTATTAGCATTTATGAATTATATGCAGACATTTATGATATTACAGCAGATTTTCTTTAAACGTTATTTCATTACTATAATATACAGGCCAATTTTCAATTATTCATGAGGGTAATGGAATGGAAATAATGGATTTGTAAACAACTGGCAATAAAAAGAGAATATAATTCAACTTTAAGGGAAGATATGATTTTAAATTTTCTAATGTTTATTAAAATGTACAAAAGTAGAGATTCATTCACAATCACCGGACATTTGAATCAAAGATTGGTGGGTCTAACAGAAAAATGTAGGGGTATAAACGGATTCTATGCACATGTATAAATATGAATCCTAAGAGAATAATGTTTCTACAGGGAGCAATAGTTAAGACTGCAGTGTAAATAATTAACTGGCTGGCTACATTAAAGAAGTAAAACATGTATTTTTCTACTTCATGACATGTTTCCCTATCATTTTGATTTAATTATTTTCTACTCTGTAGAGGCTATTAGTGTACCAATATGATTTGAAAAGAAATACACCATATAAAGTAATGCACAGCCAAGGAACAAAAGTTAAACAATGACTAAGCTGACCTTACCCTCTTCTTTTTATTAAGTTTTAGCAATTTCCCGTTCTTGAAATTTCACCTAACATTCTATTAAGCCATTGCAGTTCATTATTCCATTTACCATACCTCAAATAGTGCTTCATAAATCACATCAATGCCATATAATTATGACTGCAGAGCAAATATTAACATGCAGTGATCAAAACTTGAAGTAAAGCCACAGAAGAATGCAATGGGCTTTGGCATCAGATGGAAGATTTACTCCATCTCCATGTATTTCAAGTTTTGTTGTGTTCCTAGCTTTTAATCGTTATTTGAATGAGTATTTACTAATATGTACACAATAATAACCAAACTTTAATATTGGATGTATTTAAGTTCATAAAGGAAGCTTGGATTAGGAAAAATGTGCAGAGATCAACATCAGTGATGAATGTCAAACTTCTAATTTGTTAGTCAGAGCCTATCAAACACTATCAATCGCCAGTATTGTTTCTGGGGGATCACCTAATAATCTGTTTTATGGAGAGATATGCTTCACTCATGGAATTTAAGGATTTGTCTTTCATGGGATAGAGAATGTGTTGTGATGCTTAAGAACAATATTTCTCCAATGAGGATTTTCTAAAACTGCTTGAGGAAAAATCTTTTAGGCCAACCTAAATTAAATGGTATTATTTGTGGCTTACATGACAGAGTTGAGGTATCTCATTATTAAAAGCAATCTGGAAAATATACACTAGCTAATACTAGTGAATTAACAATGTGGAGTGCATTCATTTAAATGAATATAACTATTTACATACTATTTTACATTTAAGAGTAGAAGCTAGTACACTCATTATGAGATAGGTCATTATGCAGGGTGGTCACTTATTTCATGAATTTCTGATTTCAGACATTTCCCAATTTTTCCACCAGTGAATCAGTCCTCATTACTTTACGAACTAACAGAAATAATTGAAATAGGTCAGGATAAAATTTTGGAAATTTGCAAGTTCCTACAACACATTATGGCCTGCAGCAAAAATGAACAGCTTTCACAACTAAACTGAACATCATTCTTATATAGAATTCTTGATTCCAACATCAAATATCAACTTTTCCAAAATATCCACTAATTTCCCCCTTTTTTCAGAAGAAATTTGAAGAAATGGAGCAATTCACAGTTTTTTCCTATTTTCCCAACCGAGTGGCTAACTTGTTTAACATATAGGGAAAAAATCAAGTTAAAGGTGCAGAACCCACTTACTACCCTTTTTATGACTGAAAATGACATGTCAAGTGATCCCCACTTTAATGTTTACCTGCACTAAAATCTACCTGCCTTACTAAACTTAAAAAGGAGAATGCATCGCTAATGCAAATCAATAAACCTACAAGAATTAAGTCTGATACCAGATTATAGAGAGATAATAAACAGCCAAAATAGTTCCCTGGTTATGACCTTTTTAATAAAATTAGGGTTGCAGAATGCAGCTTCATCTTACATGGGTTAGGCCATATCAAGTGTGACATTACACTGAAAATTGGGGTTTTTGCTGTCATCAACACCCTGATCAAAGACACATACCTCATCCTCAGCATAGACAACTTAAGTTTAAGAGAAAAATTTGCTTATTCACCTACATACTTATTGAAAACATCAATAGTGGAGATATCTGCCAACATTTGGGGCTGGCATAAGTAGCATGCTTCATTATCATTCCAAAGATCTATGGATAAAGTCTACTAAATGGAAAATATTTTTTCGATATTTTCACAAATTATTTTTATACCTCGAATGGTTTTATTATTATCATTCCAGAGTTTTTTCAGATGATTTGAAAAGTTAGTTTCGCTATTGTTCATTCCACAGAAGATTTGAGTACATTTTCTAAACTGAAATTCTTCTTTCTCCAATTCAATCTTTTGACTTTTTGTTTTTACAATAACTAGGATGATAACTATTACAAAAGCAATGAAAACATCAGTAGTCTTTACACTTTGAATGCCTTGCAAAATTCTGCTCTACTTCTTACAGCTGTTTTTTTTATGTTTACCGAGTCTTTAAGAAAAATTACTGATTATATGCTGCAAAAAACTTTATTTGCATACAATAATACCATAATGGGCAAGCCAGGAAAATTGATGAAATCTGGAGAAAAGGAAACATAACTGGCTTTGAACTTATGCATGAATTAAAATCATACCCACCCCACTGGTAACATCATGTAATCAACCATTATATTTTATAGATGCAAACTATGCACATGCCAATTTACAGTAAAATTAAATGCCCCAGGCTAATTCATCTTGCCTTCTAATTAAAATTCCAGAATGAATGGCAATAAAGTTCACAAGAAAACTGACAAAAACAATTAAACATAAAAATAAAAATATCTTTTCATTGAGTAGCCTTGAACCATTGACCTCTGGAATGGTAGCCATGAACACTTTGGCAGCACCAAAATGTTATTCTGTTGATCATATCAACCACTGGATTTTAAAATACATAAAAGCAAATTTGTCTCAAGTAGTAAGTATTTTACACAAGGATGGGATATTTATTTGATCAGCAAGTTATCGGAAGCAATACTGGCAACCTTAACTTAGTAATACTATTCTCTAATTACAGATCACTTCAAGAGAAATTGTGCATAATTAAATGTATCTACTTTATTCTAGTTCAGCAGTATCCAAACATGATGCATGATCATGCTTTAATGTAGACACTTCTAAACACACATTCATCACTTCTATAGAAAAGTGCCACAACAATCACCTGTAAATGATTTCATTCAAGGAGGAAAAAATCAAAGCTCATTAATAGCTAAGAAGAAATGAATGGAAAAATTCTTAATTTCAACTATTGCCGCCCAATCTAAAATGTGAACTATACAGATGATGTCTGAGACTTGACAGATCCAAATGTATTCAACTTAAACATATTATGCTCCTAATCAACTTTTGACCAGCTGAAAATTTCACTATTCTACCAAATTGATCAGCCAATTAGCTAGGTAAGTAGGTTTATTCATATTTAAACACATATCAAAAACTTTTTCATATTTTAATGCATTTTTTACTTCTTGACTACTCAAAATATGTGCATTGGCAAACAAGGAATTGAGGTTTATCATGAAAAACGGCACTATGGGACATTACAATTTTTCTCTTGTCATGCATGCCATGTTATAACTTATGTTGTGACAGGAAAATGAGGCCACAGATCTGTCCGTTACATTTTTAGCTATCTTCTGTGGAAGCACCTGGTTGAATCTCAGGCATCATCCGTGCACATTGGCATGCCTCATACATCAACAATTTCTACCACCATGTTCTTAAGGGATGTGGGGTGCCCAAATGATTAGCTTCTACCATGCCATTATTACAAAAAGAAAGGATTCATAGCAAGACATTTTGAAGATATGACCATGAAAAACAATGAAACACCTTATCAATGCAGCTGCAAATACATCTAGATGTACAGTGGAGTCATGATATATAACTTATAAGGAACACCTTTTTCATTGGCTTAACATCAAGATATGTGATAGCTTCAAATATTAAGAGTTATTGTAGCATATGGCCTTCAAACAAGTCACTAGATATGAAAAAATAAAGTTGCAAAGATATTGTGGACTTTCAAATTCCCTAGTATTTTGCAAAAGCAGGAAGCAATAGCTCCTATTTCAACATATCACCCACCAAGCCACCTTTGGTATCGTAGTATAAATTGCAGTATCCAATCCAGTCTCTTTAAACAACTTTCCAAAACAAAATAAGTCACGGAAGGATTCTCTACATTGTAGACATCTTGGGAAATGCATGTAAAATCTTGTTTTAAACAGAAAACCCTAATCAATAAAACCCGAGACATCACACAATCATAACAGAACCAAAACAATATTAGATATACTACTATTAGGAATCTGATATGAAATAATTTTGGTAGAGAAAAGTTGGCACCTTCTTTTAAAGGAGGGTAAGACTTCAATTTGCATCAACAATTGCCAAAGACAACAATGGAATTTTTCTGGAGCTTACAGAAGTTCTTCTCAACCATCCAAAATACTGTTTACTTTTGTAATTCAGAGGATAAAGAGAGATAATTAGAATACTGCAACGTACATTAACTAGAATAAGTACTTATATTTCATTTACATGAAATATCAGTAATTCATGCAAATTATTAAGCAAACTTCTTTCAAATAAGTGAAATTTACACAGTCCCTGCACAATTCTTTTAAAGGAGTTTTAAGTCTCTCATTGACTGAAGGTAGCATGGTGTGCTATAATGTCGGAGACTTGAAGTTCGTTGTGATCCTTGAACTTTTAACCTTATTTAAGGACTTCATGAAGCTTAAAAAACATTACAAAACACTTTCAACATCAGAGCCATTGAGAGTAAATCTTAATTCAGCCTTCTCTCCACCCCCTACACAGTGTATATGTTTGCATGGGTTCACTACAATGCTCGACTGCTTATCTGTAAAGCTGGAAATGTGAAAACCCCAACAAATATTAGCCAGTTAAAACTCAAAGCAACTAATCAATCCTTTAAAATATATTTTGTTTTTGCAAATTAATCCACAAATGGAGAAAAAACCTTGCTGAGCCACATTTTTAGAATACGTCAGGACTCCACTGAGTTACCATCATCAAAAATACTTCTACTGGAATATCTATAAAAGAAACAATTCTAGACAAGCATGGACTATGCAATCATCAACCACAAAAAAGGTAGACAAAAATTACAAAACATAACAATAAATGTACTTCCACTTATGGCACAAACGAAGCATATTGCTCTGATTGGCAATGCAAACAGCCTAATGAAATGCATCATAAACTTTCAAAGGCCCACTAATATGGAATCATGAGCAAACTAAAATGAAATATATCTTCTCATTAAAATGTCCCCATTATTTGTTTGAAAACAAGTAAGGCACAAATGATGATTCCTCAATATAGGACCAATTTAGCAACATACATAAAGCAATGTTAGAAAATGATAGCATGAAATAAAAATTTTTTAATAAAAAATTGATGACCAAAACAAACAGAATGCCGTAACCCTGAAATTGCACTGATTATTCATTTTCACTTTTGTAACTTACTGGTCAAGGGTGATGACATCATTATGTCTTGTGTGGGTACGCGCCAATCGCAGGGCAAGGTCATTGGCTTCGGACCCAGAGTTGACAAGAAAGCATACTGATAGTGGTTCAGGTAAAAGGGAGGTGAGCTTCTTTGCACACAGGACTAGGTTATCATGGAGGAATCGGTTATTTGTGTTAAGAACTGCCATTTGATCACAGCCAGCCTTAACCACCACTGGATGACAATGTCCAACTAGTTCATGAAAAATAAAAATGACCAATGAAAGATGGTCATTGCCACCAACAAACATGATATTAATTCTTAATACCGAATTTTAGAATTTTACATCTAAAAGAAGAATTGAAGTCTTCTTTTACTGGCATAAAGGGAAGAAGAAGACAGCAATGACTGAAAAGGCCTACTTTCCCTACTTCTTGGCTGTATTTCAAGGACTAGGACTCAAGCCAGCAGTTAATGTTACGAAATGAGATCAATAAGACCGGAAAATAGTCCACAGGCTTCTTACACATCAACATAAACATCTCATTTTGCTTCAATGCTCCACTAAGTAAAGTGCTTACTCTAAAATATGACTCGAGATAAAATCAGCTGACATATTAACTTTTCAAGATGACTTTTCTAGATGCAAATATTCATACATACAGGAAATAAGTAAAATAAACTTCAATTAGAAAATACATGTGCATAATGAAATTGAGAGAAATTACATAATCCTTGCATTGAAATTAAGTAATCCTGATCATCAGGGGTCATCACTTAGTTTTTTAACCAAACAAGCTGAAGCCTCTACAAATGTGTGTGATAACTTAAACCCTTCTATTCTTCAATTTTTTTCAGAATCTCTTTTCTATCATCATTCATTGCAGAACCTTATCATTTGTTATCCTAAATTTCCTAGCAATGTAAAATAAACAGATTAATGCCTGTGTGCACTAATCTGATTTTTATTATTATTTTACAGTTTTTCACTTGCAGGCTGTGGAATTTTTTATTTGCACTGAATGGTTGAGGCCTTAACTTTGTAGAATTCAATTTTTAACTAAGGAAAATTAATATTATCTTTGCTTTCTACAGAAATGTCTGTAGAAAGCAAAGATAATATTAATTTTCCTAAGTTAATTTTTTATTTAGTTAACTTTAGTTTAGTTTAGACCATTCCTCTATTAGTTGAAGTTTAGTTTCCAACAGGTTCAATATAAATGTATCAATTTATATTTTGAATATATTTAATGATAGAGAGGAGCATTATTTCTTTAGAGGATACATAAATACAATGCAGTAACTGGTGTACTAAAAGAAGAAATGTATTTTTAAATACAAAAAAAACACTACCATTAAATTTTGGAATAATGTTGACATTTCATTAGCCCACAGGAAATATGACCGGGTCCAAATTTCAAGGAGGTTTGGTGTAGATCCATTAAAATTGAGATTCAAGCCAATTGGAAAAATGCACATCCTTCCTTTCTACTTGCTCCATAAACTCAGGGCTAAATTAATTATTCACAACTAACTGGGCTTTAAACAGGCCATGGCCTGTTAGCCTACCAATATGCTATTACACTCATCTGACCTAGAAAATAGAAAGCATTGCTTTTGTGATGATATTAAATGCTTTCCCCATTTTCTTGAAAACAGTGAGTAAAGGTTCAGTAAAATTTGTAATAATGTTAACTAAGTATATGCATTAGAACTCACTGTGATATATCTAAAGAATAATAGTAACAGATTCACTAGTTATGACTAGAAGAAAAAAACCCTGCTGCCTATAGAGACCTCATTATTCAATAAACTTCACTATTCCTCCGGTATCATTCACTACATTGCCTCACACTATGTTGTGAAACATTAAAAATATACTATATATGTAAATACACAATGTACGTGAAAATGCATAGCAATCCATTGGTAAAACGGGTATTTTTATAGAGCCCAAACGACATCTCCAGTTAGGGTACCAGAATGAAACATTTCATTGTTGGTTCTAATTAGTAACGCTTGCTATCGGCTAGTGAAAAATACACTATCAAATGTTCACTTTTCTTTAATGAAAAATGGGGACTTCTTTGGGATAATTAAAAATAATTTCGGCCTTAACTTACGAAAAATAATCATTAGATAACTGCGTACATCATCACTTACCATGGGCAACATTATTGATGCAATCCAAATATTGGTGACCACTTTCATCATACATGAAACATCCCTTAGCTCTCACTATTTTTAAGGGATCGGATTTGTAGAATAGTTTGCACGATTGCCTGAAATACAAAATCATCAAATTATGAATTTTAAAAACAATCACCCCGATTCTTTCACCTATCGCGTGATCTCTTTCAATTATGAATGACTATATGATGCATACAATGGACATTTCAAAATCACTTTTCTAACGAGACCCATGTGCTACTGTTAATCCAGTATATTATTTTATACTACATTCGATATTTAAATGTTGGTAGCAAACACATGACTATCAAGAATATGTTTGAATCAAGGCTTAAGACGATGGGTCTAATGTGAAGTGTCAAAACGTAGAACAGATGAACCTTTTTCTTAAGCAAGATGAACTCCGCGCTAAAAATTTGAAAACAAAAGAATCTGCATCGCGAAATTATACTGGGTCAAGGCAAGGGCAAGCAACTACCCTGGCTAAACACAACCCACGCCAAATTACGACATCTCGTAAATACGAAATTCAAGTACTAGATACCGAATGACCAGCTTCGTTCATTTACAGTAAAAAATAACTATCCTTCATTCATGTAAACAAAATGGAAACGTTATAGGATGAGACCAATTCGCAATGTTGCTTAAATTTAGACTCAATAGATCGGATTTCCAAGGGATGACTCTAGAACGCATCCGAAATTATGGAAGTATAAAAATTCAGATGAAGTTGGATTAAAATTCAGCAATAATACTTACCCAATATGTCTCTTGCGCAGCCGAATAGTTTGTGTTTTCGGAATGCTCTCTAAAGGGTCCAGGTTACTGCTGCTGTCCATGGTAATGTCCCGTAAAACTGCCCGCGAACTATCTTCCATCCACGCACGCACAACCTGAGCCGAACAGCTGATTTCTGCGACTGCTGGCTCTGGCCGAGTTGATGATGTCCTTCTGAATCCCAAGGTTGCCAGATAAAGCTTAAGGAGGGGAAGTAGGGGAAGGGCGCGAATGGCAGGTTGGCGATAAAACGAGTTGGCAAAAGCGTGAGGCACTCATTAATAGCGGGTGTTTCAGAAAATGTCTCTTCGAAGAACAAACCTAAGGTATCGTAAAATTTCCAAAACTTTTTTCATCAAGGATTCCCATCGCAAAATTTATGTAGCAATCCAAATAGGGCTGGTCGGTGAAAACATTTAATATGCCGCATTATCCTTTTTTACCTTTCCTGAAGAGTGCTGAATTTAAAATGTAAGTGCCCTACTAAAGAAGTAAATGTTGCTCATAGTATATCATTGGATTTTGTCGAGGTGGACGTTTATGCAAATAAATATTTATCATTATTAATAAATGTTATAACGTTGTCGTGGTTTCAACGCTGGTATAAACACTTGACTCAAGGAATCTTATTTAGTTTTACGCATAAACCAGAACAGAATTATGAAGTTCTATGTCATCTATAGATTTTTTAATTCTATGGATGGTATAGATTTGAAGAACCTCAACCTTATACCTTTTGAACTTTTTTTCACTTTAATATATATATATATATATATATATATATATATATTTGTAAATTGCTCTTGAAGATCCAAGATAAATCCAAGTATTCAAATACAATGTTAACGATGATAGCGCTTTGAAGTCACTGTGTTGGTGCCTTTTTCTTCTAACAATATATTCGGAATCAATATCTGTTATTATTATTAGATTTTTTTATGGATGTGAGAATTACTTCGAAACAAAATGATTTGCATTACCATAGAGAAGTCATATAATCAAATGCTCAGGGAATTTAGAATTAAATGAATATTATTATCTCGGTATTTATTCATTTTATGGTTCCTCAAAATCTCGATGACATACGTCGTTAATTTCGACTGTGCTGCGGTGAAATGCAATACAGTTTATCAAATTAAAGAATGAACTTGCACCTAAATATGCAATTTAAAAATTAGGTTCTAAAACCTTTAAGGTTTAAAATAATAATCAGGTAATATTTTTAAATAATGTTAATTAACAAACATCTTCAAAGAGACGTCTCATAACCTACATTTATTTTTCCTAATGACGTCTTTTAAAGCATATTTCACACATCTTTAAGCATCTAAAATCAAGAGGGCGCTTTTCGATTAGAGAGAATATTTATAGTTTTTATCCTCTAATCGCCAGGTTTATAATGAGCGAGACCATGATGCAATTAATACAATAATTAATACGATATTACTCGGCGCAACTGCATTACAGTGTAACATACACTTTCTTCGTGCCTATGCGGTATTTTTATGTACTGGAAAAGAAAGCATCCGATGAGAACCACCGATATCATTTAAAACGTTTCTGACTGACCCTAAATTTTCAGTCAGGTTTTCATCAAAATATTACTGAATGACTTATTATGAATATAAACAAATCATTGTTAGATATGAAATCAATGATATATTTATTTTAAATTAAGTAAAAGTACAGCAGGGTAAGTATTAACTAAGTGGTAGTATTGCATTTTGTAGGCGCGAGAGAGTGGTTACGAGCATTTATTTTACTTCTACGACTACTTTTTTGCGCCACGTGCCACCATTTCCTTATCTTCCGGCAGCCCTTGGCTTATCGAGGTAATTCTTTTATATTGAGGTATTTCCCATGGGATGACTCACCAAGCACAAGCTCGATCCCACGACCTATGCGTCAGAAGGCGTGCACTTTAGCCACTCGACTACCCCGACTGCAGGAGTTCTATTTACCTCTGAATTTTAACCTTCACGTAGAATCCTTTGGCAAACAAGTGGATTTATCACCCGCCCCGAGCTCGGATTCCAAGCCGCAGTTCTTCTAAGATCAATATAAGCATTTTTCCACCTTGGTAAAAATAGCTTCTTGTCTGGAGACATTTCTCGTTTTAATCTTATGTTGTATTTTTTCCCTGCTTTTGTGACTCCTCGAATGAAAAAAAAACCTTTCTCGTGCGAGACAAAAAGAAGTAAGGTGGAACATTTAATTAAGATTGGTGACCGTATAGGCCGAATACAGACAGCGGATACCAGATCAATCAATCAAATACAAGTAAGTTCAAATAGTTATTTCCAACTTCTTATTATCCAGTTCTTTAGAAAACCAATGAATAACAATACATATAAATACAGATTTCCCCATCCATGTTTCCCCACGAATGTTTCTTTCATTTAACTTCCCAATATATCAGAATCATCCGCTGGCAATATTACAACCGGTCAAATTCATTGCGGGATTTTCCTGATTGCACAGACTTATTGATTTGAAAACAATGCCATTGTTATAACTGTAGTGTGCATGAATGTAGGTAAAGTATGTATTTCCTCGTATTATGTGCGAAAGAGAATGTAACAAGTCCTCTTATCGAAGGAGATTGTGTTCTAGCAAATGGTTTCTTCTTCGGAAGCAAATTAAGAATGAAATATTTAAACAATATCGAGTGGACCTTCTTTTCTTTTGGATGAGGACGGTGGAGGTCGCCTGTCTGTTCGCGGTTCTCTCTCGCGTTCTCAATTGCACTTTGGAGCGTTCCCTTACTTCGGACGGACGGGATGGACCAAGAAGAGCTTCCGAAGGAACTAACGTAAAACGAGAATATTCTATTGTCTTTTTATTGGTGACAAAAGTACCATGAAGATAAGTGAAATCATATCATCATTTGCGTTACCCTTCTCCGATTTTAAAAAAAGCAATCATTAGCACGATGTTACGAAAAAGTTCGAAAAAAGTTGAATTTTTCATTGCAACTTCTTACTCCTTAGTTTTAAATAAGTGAAATTAATCCAGACAAGTAGATTGCATTAAAGTTTTCTTTACGGTAATTTCTTCGAAAATAAAATCCATTTTCAGTCAAACTGATTTTCAATTTGTTCAATTAACTAGAAATTCAATTTCTTCGGCGAACCAGTAACAGATTTTATAGATGAAAAATTTAAGATCATAATATAATCTTTTTTAAGTTTTAAAAATAGAAGAAAAGAGGTCTGATGAATTTATTTTCTCACATCGTAGACATTTGACACTCAATCCTTGAAATTTGAAGTGAAAATCAGTATAGAATCAAATCATGTTTCATGGTTGCAACTTATCACGTTACTACACTGCTCAATGACTCTGTGACTGAATAAAAATTCCAATAAATGACTTTAATACGATTTTGAATATAAATTTCCAGGCGGTAGGAAATGAGTGAGAGCCATCCCCATCCTTTTCACCCAGTCCTCCAAAAACACAATTTGTACCATTTGGCCTCGATGATTTGATTGGAAGGGAATGAAGAGAAAATACCAAGAATCCAGCATTTAGATGAAATATTTCTTACCTTATATTGTTCCAATTAAACGTAGGATCCCCATATAGAATTGTTGTTTTCTTGTGAGTTCACCGGTGAATTGATGTTTATCCTGCATCCACCAGTGTATTCTTTATAAGAACTAAACTTAACTAGGAACTAAACCCTACCACGCATTCAGGGAAGAGGGCACCCATTGGCCGTCTGCCTTCGCCACTGCGTCTCCAACACCTACATAATGACGCTCACAAATCATCTGGATTTATTTCCTATCTAGAGCGTTAATTATTGACGTTTTCCGTTGATTTTCAGGGATGTATTGAAGGGATAAAGGTCAAAATGGACCACCTTAGCAGTCCCTTTCTCCATTTGTTTCTTGCATGTTTTTCCCATTTACGGGTGGTGACCTAACACCCCCCGCCACACATCCTTGCGGGGTATTATGTAGATGTAGATGAAATATCATTCCCGCTCGTGGGGGCTAAGTTGGTCGGCCGCAGCCCGCCTGCATCCACCGACCGCTCTTTCCTCATCCATTTTCCCGCTGCAAGATGCTATCGCCCCGTGCCAAGGCATTATCCCCGCTTTCCGCCGCGCCAGCCATCGTGGTAGCCCTAAGTAATTCATTCCCTCCCATCGTACCCCTTCGCCCCCCCCCCACCTCTCTCGGACCAGCGGCCAAGGACACGTCCATCCCCTTCTACGAGCCATTATGAGGTCTTAACACTCACACGCAACAAAACACGTGACCAGGCACTCCGAATGGAAACTCCTGCATGAGTGAATTCATGATAATGTTGTCTATCATTAACGCATATGAGAGAGGAATATGGGGGACAGCTTTAGAAAAATTTGGCTTCATCAAATTAATTTTGGCAATATAAATGTAAAAACTAGTGGTTATTCCGCATTGCTTAGGCCACATTTAAGAGTTTGCGATCAACATCTGGGATTATAATGAGAAAGTGTTAATTGATAATTTCAGGAATTGGGTAGCGACTTCAAGTAAATCCGCTGAATATTTCAGGAAACTTGTTACGAAAAGAAAATTTTTCGTAGTTTCTGTATTAACAAAGGTGTGAAGTCCTCCAGTAACGAAGAGAGAAGGGAGACTCGCGGTAAGCCTTTCAGGCGCCTTACTTTTATGAACACTTCGTTATCACTCATTAAAGATGTGATCCAACACAGCATCGTGTCCAACAGGGCATGACTTACGATCAGATGCAAACGCAGAGAGTACTATCAAGATTCAATTACAAAGGAAGTGGCGCAAAGGCACATCGAAGCGTCATGGTTATCATTCGCTGCGGTGTCGCCTTTGCTGGGCGTTGTCGCCTCGGTTGTTTTCCAGGGCACGGCGCCCCTGCCCGGGGGAGACGGAAAACGTGCCAAGATACACACTCACTCACTCACTCACCTGTTACTCACTGGCTGAAGGACGACCATAGTGGAATGGGGATATTATTTCCTTTTCCTTCCCTCAGCATTCGTTTCCTCATTGTCTCCCTCCCTCCTCAAACTGTTTCTTTTCCCTTCCCTCACCCACGTGCATTAAGTGATGGAAATTTGTGCAGTAATGAATGCTAGGGGAAAATAAATCCCGCGGACGTGAAAGGATCAACATAAAAATGTTGAACCAAATACCTTAAAAAACTTTAAGAGTCAAAATAACATCGGATCTTTTTGAATAAAACACATTTAGGAACAACCATATAGATATGGGTCTATCAAACAAATAGATGAGGAAGTATTCGTATGAAAGTGTTAAGGAGTGATTATTTCGCGATGATCAGACCTCATCTTGAATACACGTCGAGTGTTTCGGGCACTGTGAAGATGGACCTAGTTTCGAAATCAAATAGGATACAAAGAAAAGCTGATTGTTCGTGGAGAATGGTTTATGACGAAGTAGAAAGAGTTCCATCGTCATTATTTAACCGTGTTTTGGAGATAAAAGATGAACCAAGACTCGTGTAAGGCCTTTTAAATGAATGCACAACGCTCAAGTTTAACGCTGACAAAAAGAAAGAATTTTAGTCCCGCACTTCGCTGGTGGGTCAGTCCACGGGAAGGATCAATTTTGCGAATCCAGGCGCGATATTGTGGAAGGGGTACATGATTTATTCGTATCAGGTAATAATGCATTATTCTGGTGTTAAAACAGTGGAATGATTCATTATTTATTATTTTCATCTACATCCACTCAATACCCCGCAAGCCGCCGCAAGGGCGTGTGGCGGGGGGGTGTTAGGGCACCACCCGTAAATTAGGGGAAAGCATGCAGAAGCCACAGATTTTTAGCCCACAAACCAAACATGGTAAACATTCATGCCCGAACCCTTTCGCCCCAACCCTTTCAGACAAATGCAAACCCACAAACTACCAACAAACATACACATGCACAATCTTTGAATTTTTAATTTTGGTCCGACGTGTAACTTAAATGTTTTTAATATTTATAAATGGACTTCGGATTCTTATTATTATGATTTTTTATTGTTCTGGGGAAGAATGAGTATTTGAATCTATCTGTACATCTACATCTACATAATACCCCGCAAGCCGCCGCAAGGGCGTGTGGCGGGGGGTGTTAGGCCACCACCCAAAAAAAAGGAAAAAAGAAACACCGCATTCAAAACCAAAACACACATGCAAACCCCAATCCACAACAGTACACACATTCATTGCAACACCCCATCATTCGACGCGCATGCAACCACACATCTACCTATCCTCACTCCAAAAGCATGCAAGTACATACGCTTACCTACAACAGATAATTCCACCCTAGGATGCAGCAAGAAACCTATCACGAACGTGCCAGCTAGTTTATAGCAAGTAGCCAGGCGAAACACCACCACCACAAGAGCGTTCCACACAAAACTCTCCCCACCCAAGGTGAGGAATCTGGCCCAACGCTGCAGGTGGGAGGAGGGCACACCCGCGGAGAGGGACAAGGGATGGAAGGGTGGAGCATGAAGTTCGTAAAGACGCTCGGGCATGCGGGAAGGGTTCTGACACAACACACAGGAGGCTAGTGAAAGTGCATGCAATTGAGTTCAACTAATTGTTACCTAGACGCGGAGGGTGGCAAGTGGCATTTTTGTTATCTCCGAGTGTAACCCTAGAGTTGTTATCCCGTATTGTCCGTGGGAAGAAGGAGTCCTTGAGTCTGCTAGTCCTGGCACCTATTTCCCGAATTTTGTACACATGATCCAAGCGACCTATATATGTTGGAGAGCGAATAATTTTCGAGACCTCGGTGCTGAAACATGCGGATCCGAATTTATTTAGTAATTTTAACCTAGCATTGAGTCGTCTTTCTTCCAATGATTCCCATCCCAACTCCATAAGCATATCAGTGACGCTTTTCGTTTTATCGTAACAGTTTTCCACGAAACGAGCTGCCCGGCGTTGGACCTTCTCAATTTCCCGAATGAGGCCTTTTTCACACGGATCCCATACGCTACATGCATATTCTAAATGGGGCCTTACAAGAGCGTGATAACAACGTTCCTTGACCTTGGAGTCACTTCTACCGACAATGCGTCTAATAAATCCTAATTTTTTATATGCTTGCCCGCAGACTTTACGTATATGGGTCCCCCAAGTTAAGTCTTTAGTGAATGTAACACCTAGGTATTTCACCGAATCAACTACTTCAAGGTCAACTCCAGCTAATTTGTAAACTAATCCCGTGGATCTTTTAAAGAAATTTACCACCGAACATTTATTAAGATTTAAAGGCAATCCCCATTTTGAACACCATTCATTAATGCTATTTAAATCACGTGCTAGAATTAAACGATCCTCATCCCCAGATATCTCCCGATAAATCACTGTGTCATCCGCGAACATCCTTATCTTACTTTTCACTTTGCGGTTCAGATCGTTAACAAAAATCAAGAATAGTAACGGTCCGATAACACTTCCCTGAGGAACCCCCGAGGTGACTCGCACGCTGGTAGAACTAGCGCCGTCAAGGACTACCCTCTGTTCCCGGTCTGAAAGGAAGTCTTCAACCCAATTTATTGCCCCCTTGTGTATACCTGCGCCCTTTAATTTATGGATGAGTTTACCATAAAATTCTGTATTGGAATCTCTCTCCCTTATTTTATCTATTTGGTCTGAACTTCATGCTCCACCCTTCCATCCCTTGTCCCTCTCCGCGGGTGTGCCCTCCTCCCACCTGCAGCGTTGGGCCAGATTCCTCACCTTGGGTGGGAGAGAGTTTTGTGTGGAACGCTCTTGTGGTAGTGGTGTTTCGCCTGGCTACTTGCTATAAACTAGCTGGCACGTTCGTGATAGGTTTCTTGCTGCATCCTAGGGTGGAATTATTTGTTGTAGGTAAGCGTATGTACTTGCATGCTTTTGGAGTGAGGATAGGTAGATGTGTGGTTGCATGCGCGTCGAATGATGGGGTGTTGCAATGAATGTGTGCACTGTTGTGGATTGGGGTTTGCATGTGTGTGTTGGTTTTGAATGCGGTGTTTCTTTTTTTCCTTTTTCTTTTTTCCTTTTTTTGGGTGGTGGCCTAACACCCCCCGCCACACGCCCTTGCGGCGGCTTGCGGGGTATTATGTAGATGTAGATGTAGATGTAGATCTACCTAAGTAGTGTGGGGCCATTATTATTCCTTTTGTGTCATTTTAGGATTTTAAAGAATAATTAGAAAGTTAAAATATATCATAAAGGTCTATACTGGATCAGACAATTCTTAAATAGTCGTGTACAATGGATCATTATTGATTTTACGGTTTGTAATACAATTCAAACAACTTCGGGTGTCTCACAGGGTAGCGTCGTAGGCCCGCTTCAATTCATATCACATGTCAATGACTTAGCAGTCAAAAGTAAGATTCGCCTGTTTACTGACGACGCAGCATTCTAAAAGCACATTGGTAGCCATTTTCCACGAATCGACCATGGGAAGTAGTTAAGAGAAGTTGACTGCTGAACTATGGATGTAAAGAGTAATTTTTCCCTCGAGCAAATCGAGACCATATGAGCAGGAAACACGAAGTACGATAAATTGAACTTCCAGCATGCCAATGATCAACAATGACAAATTAATTGTACAACTGGTGACCTGAGGGTAAGGTGTAGAAAATGTGCTCCCGCACCATAGACTCCGACTCGATTTTAATCATCTTCATCTACATCTACATAATACCCCGCAAGCCGCCGCAAGGGCGTGTGGCGGGGGGTGTTAGGCCACCACCCAAAAAAAGGAAAAAAGAAAAAGGAAAAAAGAAACACCGCATTCAAAACCAACACACACATGCAAACCCAATCCACAACAGTGCACACATTCATTGCAACACCCCATCATTCTACGCGCATGCAACCACACATCTACCTATCCTCACTCCAAAAGCATGCAAGTACATACGCTTACCTACAACAAATAATTCCACCCTAGGATGCAGTAAGAAACCTATCACGAACGTGCCAGCTAGTTTATAGCAAGTAGCCAGGCGAAACACCACCACCACAAGAGCGTCCCACACAAAACTCTCTCCCACCCAAGGTGAGGAATCTGGCCCAACGCTGCAGGTGGGAGGAGGGCACACCCGCGGAGAGGGACAAGGGATGGAAGGGTGGAGCATGAAGTTCGTAAAGACGCTCGGGCATGCGGGAAGGGTTCTGACACAACACACAGGAGGCTAGTGAAAGTGCATGCAATTGAGTTCAACTAATTGTTGCCTAGACGCGGAGGGTGGCAAGTGGCATTTTTGTTATCTCCGAGTGTAACCCTAGAGTTGTTATCCCGTATTGTCCGTGGGAAGAAGGAGTCCTTGGGTCTGCTAGTCCTGGCATCTATTTCCCGAATTTTGTACACATGATCCAAGCGACCTATATATGTTGGAGAGCGAATAATTTTCGAGACCTCGGTGCTGAAACATGCGGATCCGAATTTATTTAGTAAGTTTAACCTAGCATTGAGTCGTCTTTCTTCCAATGATTCCCATCCCAACTCCATAAGCATTTCAGTGACGCTTTTCGTTTTATCGTAACAGTTTTCCACGAAACGAGCTGCCCGGCGTTGGACCTTCTCAATTTCCCGAATGAGGCCTTTTTCACACGGATCCCATACGCTACATGCATATTCTAAATGGGGCCTTACAAGAGCGTGATAACAACGTTCCTTGACCTTGGAGTCACTTCTACCGACAATGCGTCTAATAAATCCTAATTTTTTATATGCTTGCCCGCAGACTTTACGTATATGGGTCCCCCAAGTTAAGTCTTTAGTGAATGTAACACCTAGGTATTTCACCGAATCAACTACTTCAAGGTCAACTCCAGCTAATTTGTAAACTAATCCCGTGGATCTTTTAAAGAAATTTACCACCGAACATTTATTAAGATTTAAAGGCAATCCCCATTTTGAACACCATTCATTAATGCTATTTAAATCACGTGCTAGAATTAAACGATCCTCATCCCCAGATATCTCCCGATAAATCACTGTGTCATCCGCGAACATCCTTATCTTACTTTTCACTTTGCGGTTCAGATCGTTAACAAAAATCAAGAATAGTAACGGTCCGATAACACTTTCCTGAGGAACCCCCGAGGTGACTCTTACGCTGGTAGAACTAGCGCCGTCAAGGACTACCCTCTGTTCCCGGTCTGAAAGGAAGTCTTCAACCCAATTTATTGCCCCCTTGTGTATACCTGCGCCCTTTAATTTATGGATGAGTTTACCATGCGGAACCTTATCAAATGCCTTTTGAAAGTCTAAAAAGATCGCATCCACTTGCCTACCACTTTCACCCGATAAAAGTAAGTCATGTGTGAACAATCCTAATTGGGTCTCGCATGAGCGGGTTTTTCTGAATCCGTGTTGATTGTCACTTAAAAAGTTAATGTTATCAAGATGTCTCATTATGGAACTGACAATTATGTGCTCTAAAATTTTGCAACTTATTGAAGTGAGAGAAATGGGTCTGTAATTGCTGGGGTCCTCCCTGTCACCACTTTTAAAAATAGGCGTTATTTGCGCGGTTTTCCAATTCTTAGGGACTTTGCACTCAGTGAGTGATTTGTTAAATATAAATTCGAGATACGGGGCGATGTTAGGAGCTAAGTGTTTTAGCACCCGAGCTGGTATATTTTCGGGACCCGGGGATTTGTTTGGTTTGATGTCTTTGAGCAATTTGGCAATTCCTTGCTCGTCCACTGTTATTTTTGTCATGGGTTCAGTATATATTGTTTCTTGGAGATACGCGGTGGCTACATCGTTCGTGAAGACGCTCTGGAAGAATTCGTTTAGAATGTTGGCTTTAGCTTCACTGTCAGTATGAATGATATTGTTGCAGTCCCTTAAGCAAGCCACGGTTTGTTGACCCCCATTTATTTCCCTAACATATGACCAGAAAGCTTTGGGGTCAGTGTTCAAATACTCGCAGAGTACTTTACGTTTAAAATCTTGCAAAGCGCTACGTAATTGTGTTTTAGTTTCAATTTTAGAGGATCTATACTTGTCCAAAAGCTGTTTATTGTCCAAGGGTGATGAGTTCAGACCTGCTTTCTTTACCCTAGAGTGTAACATTCTTTGCTTTCGAAGGGCTTTTTTAACGCCTTTGTTGTACCACCTTGGGTCGCGATTTGCTTTAACGTATTTTACAGGGATGAAATCTGTTATTCCTTTTTGCATAATTTGGACAAACTTTGTCCAAGTTTCTTCCACGGTGGCAAGACTTAAGCGCGTTTTGAAATCGTGTAGTGAAGAGTTTAAATGGCTGGCAAAAGTTTCAAAATCTGCTTTGTGATAATTATAAATTTTTCTTTTTGGCTTGACATTCTTTTTTATTTCTACGTTCAAGTTGATAATAACAGATTTATGGTCACTTATACCCTCGTCGGTTGATACACTATTAATGCGTTCCGGTGTGTTCGTAAGAAATAAGTCCAATATGTTCTTTCCACGGGTGGGAGTGCGTACTGCTTGATGAAGCGAGTTTCTTTGAACCAATTTTAGTAAGGAATTGCAAGATTCGCGATCACGGGTCCGAGATTTAACGCTATTGCTATCCCAGTCGATACCAGGGAGGTTGAAGTCACCACCAATTATATTGATGCATTTATTATTTTTGCGTGTAAATCTATTTATTTGTTCATTGAGGGTATTAAGTGTTTGAAAATCTGAGTCTGGGGGTCTGTAGAAAGAGCATAAATTAATATTGGGGTGATTGGATCGCAGTATGGTGCACCAAACACTTTCTATGTTATTATTTTCAAATGCAAGTTGTCTGCTTTCAAGATTACTTTTCACAGCCACGAAAACTCCGCCTCCGGGTCTTGTACATCTATCATGTCGGTAAACTGTAAAGTTTATTGGGAAAATTTCTTGGTCATTGATGTCATTACAAAGCCAACTCTCTGTGCCTAATATTATATCAGCCGAATGACATTGGATTATGTGCTCGAGATCCGCTATTTTATTTTTGAGGCTTCTGCAATTTAATACAAGTATATTTAGATTGTTTTTCTCTTGAATCACGCCCTTGTTTGTGTCTGACCGTAATTTACGACACGTTTGTGGAGAAGTGCATGTCAAATGTCTTTCTACGTCAATGCCAGGGTTGTCGGTTACTTTTACATGTCGGTTGTATGTTGTATTAAAACAAGTTTGTGTTTGTTCTGTTATTTTTGGGATCTGTGAGGCGTAACCTGATCTCAAGTGACAAAAAGCGCTGGACTCTACTTTATTTATCCCAATATATGACCTGCGCTCTTGCCTTCCAACTATGCTAAACCCTAGAAACGTGTTCGTGTAACCTACGCGCTACACACTGTGATGCCACGGCAGTATAATGGACCCCGGAGCGATTTAGGGGTACCCGACACGATGAGAGGACAGGCCTCAGATCAACGAAGTCCGCTCCGATTTCCCAAAGCATAACAATATATTTAGCATAACCAATACCGCGAACGAACGAACGAACGCCGCGCCATGTCACTCATAAAAGACTCTGCATTTTTATAAAATTAAACTACCATAAATCTATTACGCGTGCTCTTCGATGATTTAAATAAGATGAGGCCGATGATCAGTTATACTTCCTTCTTGGTGAGAATTTGATTCCCTAAAAACAAATATTCTTCATTCTGAATGCAACATACGTAACGATCTTAGAACAAGCTTAGTGACTTCTTAGCGGACATTGCAACAATTTTAGAGTGCAAATCTGCCTTGACCGGAATTTGTATTGCAGTGAAATTAAGAATAATAATTCCATTCCCGTTAAGATGCTCGCTGGCAAGCGAGAGAAACGTTTAGCTCTTAACGCCGCCACGCTTGAAATTCACCTTACCATTTTCGTCTTCGGTTTGTCATCCAATTAACCCAGAGTGAGCCTCGCCGTTTCTTCGCCGTTCCAGTCACATTCTAAGTCTTTCGTGACTAAGAAATCCACAACATTTTCTATGGCGAGGTGATAAGGTTCTGTGATATACTGGGAAACACGCGTATAAACAGATTTGTTGCTTAATGCAAACGCTGTTATATTCCCTTTAGTTCTGAAGCAATAGTTCCAGAATATATTTCTCCCTTTGCATCCCTGAGGGGGTTTGAAATGGGGTCATCCACAGGCCGTCAGTTTGTGGCCGTGGGCCACACGAGCGGTTTCGGAGGTCCCTTTCGCAATTGTGTCCGGTCGAGTTTGGGAGAGGGGGAGGGATTGTGACCATCCGCTCGCTGGCGACCACTGTTGAGTTGAGCTGAGAATGATTAATGGGGGTCTCTAGTGACCCTTGGACGGTTATCCTTTTCTTCCCTGGATCCGTAATGAAGGAGTCGTCTGGCTTTCAGTCTCCCAAGGAGTCAGGGACCGTAGCCCCTCACCCTACCGTGAGGTTCGGGACATCGGAGAGGAATACTTCGGTGGGCGGCCCCTTCCGGTCTGCCTAGCGTGTGCCAGGCGAAGAGAGAGAGTCTTTGACGTGTTTTAAGTTCGAAGTAATGTTCCCCTAACGCCTCGGGATGGGTTGAAAGGCGGACGCGGCTCCGAATCGGACCACTACCAGTAGATGACCATCGTTATGGACGTCCCTTCAGACTCTGATGATTTGGGAACTACCGTATAGTATGCTTCATTTAATAGAATCGATAAATGTTTGACGAAGTCAAATTCTGTATTTCACGAACAACGTTATCTTTCTTTCTGGTCACTGCAAAGATGGCCAGAATGAAGACGTTTGAAGTTTTTGGAGTGTGTAAATATTCCGGGACGCCCTCATATTACATGTAGTAAGAGCAATAAATATGAAGTCCTTCCACGTGGGATCATCTTGGATAACGTCGGAGCCAGAAAAAATGTGTTGTCCAGCCGTTGCCATTTTAAATAAACAACAAGTGCTCTTGGCAGTACATTCACAGATACTTTCGAGATATAGTCAATATATTGTTAAAGCTCACGAATACGAGTACATACTGCACTGCACAAAATAACCCTCTATTAAAGTTAATATTACGTGTGCACTTTAATTTATTGCTTAAGAGAAATAATACGTTGTTCATGCGTTGTGAAAATATATGTATATGCCTAGGTAATTTAATTGCTGTTATCACGTTTACAAATCCTTCTCTGTAGTCGATGATTGCAAGGGGGAATTCCGATCCTTTCGGCATTGTGCAAGAGCAACACCCGTGAGCATTTGCGCCACACCATGAGAATCGCCGCCACCACCAGGGTGAGGGGGATTGGAGGGAGGGGGGGCAGGCGCACCAGGAGGTCCAAAAATCTGCGGGAAATGGCGAAAGGTGAGGTGAACCCTCGGTAATCCTCAATGTCTGTTTCTACCCTGAATTCATTCTTAGGAATTTTTAAGGGCGGTATCGTCCTTCACCCTCCTTCCACCCCCTAACGTCTAAGGTGGACGAAGAATGTTAGGAAATCAGCCATCAATGATGTCATCGGGGATAATTAAGAGGTGTTCGTTCAGGGAACGACAGATGCTTATGGGGATGGCTAAGGGCATAGACGTAATTTAAGGATTGACGCTGAATATGATAATGGGAATTAAATTTTCAAAAAATTTTTGGCATTAATTTTTGGAAAAAGAATAGTCCTCCTAAAAGCAGTTACAGCATTCGTCGAACCGAAATAACGGATGTAGAATTTAAAAATTCCTAGTTATCGCTCTTACCCATGATCATTCTTGGAGATATATACGGAAAATATGCAGAGAAACGAAAAGTAGTTTTTATCAAGAGGATAGAGGGGAAATACCATGAGTAAGTGCAACAGTTGAAACTTCTTGCTTTTGTTAAGCCTCACTAAAAGTATGCGGCTGGTACTTGGTATTTTTTTATCCTTATGAGGTAGGCAAACAAATAATTAGATCGCGTGCAGCGTAGGGTGGCGAGATTTTATCACAGTAGATGACAAGTGACCGAAGTCATGCTAAACATAAAACACTAGATTTCATTGAGTCAACACAATTTATTATGACCAATTTGGGTAAATAAGGGACGATGAATCCTGATACATTAATTCTTTGAGTTTGAACAAGAACTTCGAGCCATAATCAAAACTGGAGGCATGTTTTGGATCCAAATTAGAAAATATCTTTGCATTTAATTTGATAAATTCCACAAATTGATTCAATTCTGGGCGATGGCTATTTCTTTTTTGTCAAAAGTCGTCCAATCTTAGTTCTCCTTCGATTACAGATTGGGCGAGGAAGGAACGAATATTTGAATCAATCAGTACTGGTATTTTATTAATATTATTATATTGTTAATACTCTATTAATATATTCTCTATTTCTCCCATTTTTTTCTGATTTGCTGACATAAAATAAACCCCTAATTTTCCCCTCCGGAGCCTAACTCGAGTACCGTGTATCTTTTTGAACAAATTTTCTGTTCGAGGAGAGACTTCCATATATAAGTTTCCAGTAATTTTGGCAAACTCTAATTTATTAGAATACAACGTATTTAAAATAATATTAAATTATATTTTTTACGGCGATTTAATTGCTTTCAAAACGCTTCAATGCTAACGCATAAGTATCAAGTACGAAATCCCTAATTACTTAGGACCTGAAGTTGACTCATTGACAATGAAATACGTTTTACACGATATAATCATTTTGGAAATAATTATCAGTTATTAGAATTTGGAACATTTGCTTAAAAATTCTGAATGTGCCTAAACCAATTGCGAATAACAATTCTACTTCTGCCAGAGGAATAAAGCCATTCACCGTTAATTATCGAATCCCTTGCCAAACATTTCCTCGCTCGACATATTGGAGAGTGGACTAAATACATCGAGATTGGACGAAATATATGTTCCAAGATAGGTGACCACTGGAAACGCCTGGTGGGGCACGTGGTCGAGAAATGGATCCCGAATGGCCGTTTGATCTGCCATTGTTTAAGGTCCATTGTTGTGCTTCACTTCGGGGCGGGGGCAACGGTGCTGCTCAAGTCGATCGTCATCTTCCATTTCGTGTCGGGCAGATCGTCTGGGTGGCGGGCGCGATAGGGGGACGCTGGCGAGTCGCTCCTGACTCCCGCAGCCCCTTCACCGGAAGAACAAAATAAGTGCGTCCTTCGATCTCGCCTGGAGATTAGATAAGCAGGAAAGGAGCCCGCCATCACGAGAGGGGTGCGAGCTGCACCTCTATTGGACTCATGTGCGCTTAAGCAATCGCCATTATTTTCATTTTCACCGACATGTCCGGGAATCCGAATTGTTCTTACGCAAGACCCCACGACTTTGGAAGTGATTTTTTTATTAAGCCGAGCGCATGGGTAAGTTATAATCATCAAGGCCATGGGTTTATAAAAGAATTGCACACGAGTAGATCATTAAATAAAAACCCAAGCAATAGGACCTCGATCATCCATCTTTTACGGGTACGAATTTAAAACAATAAAGAATTTATTTTCCGTAATTATGGAAAGAGAGGTAACACTAAAAAGACTCGGTCGAATAAAATGGTAGCATCCAGCAAAGCTAGTTAACAACACTAATTACACGTTCATATCCTGTGCCTTTTATTCTCACCTTTGGTTGATGAAATGACAGTGTCAATCATGCGTTATTTAGATTCGATCTAGGTCATCAATTTGATTGCTCAATTTACACACGCGTGCATAAATTTCAGTGATACTCATGTTTGGGTATTTTAAAAATACCAAGTTAAAAATGAAATACTAAAATTTGACATTAAAATACCCAGTGTATTTTTTTCTGATCACGGGCGATTTGGCATTAAATAGGAATTTCTCTTATCGTAGGAATATCTTGCTCTCAAATGGCCAATGGCCATGGGCTATTTGGCTAGAGATATTGAGATAGAGATTCTTCTATATCAGAACTGCCATGCTTGGCATTGACGCTACTGAATCATTTAACGGTTTCAAAATCATTAAGGTATTCAACGCCAAAATACTAGTCGATCGAATTTAAAAAATGTAAGTCGTCGCGCGAGGTTGCTGAAAGCGCACCGGATACGAACTCACTTAATTAATATAAAAATGATTTATTTGACGTAAAATAATCATTATCCATTCAATCACATCTTAAAACAATAGTAAGTTTGCAGTTATGCGATACAATTAGTGATATTTGGAGAAAAAGGTTTTTCAAAACGTGAAATCTAGAATTTGATGTAGATTTTGTTTTTAATAACTAAAAAATGGATCTGGAAAAATCATGTCGTCGATTAATTCATACTTTACATTTTGTGATAAACAGAGGGATTTGGAAGTTCAGGGAATCGGTAAGATGTATAAGTTTCACAGCATCAGGAGGAAAAAAGAGGAAGGAAATGGTGAAATGGCATCCTGAGCTTGTGTGAGGTGATATGAAGAGGCATTAGTATATTGATAGGGACAGACTTATTTATGGTAGAAGACGGAAAGTCAACGTGGATTACTTAATATGAGAAATTGGAGATAAGGGTTGTGAATACAGCGTACAGCAAAATTTTACAGTGGGTGACTCGATTGATTTATATTGGTAGAGGTAAAAGCAAGTCCGACCAATCTAGTGGTAATCAAGGTGTGCGAGACGACATGAAGTAACCAGTAGAATAAATCATAAATATATTACCTAATTGACGAATTGTGAAACAAATTGGGAATGTTCTTAAAAGTAAACATCTAAAAGTAATAAGGAATTGGAACGCAGTGGTCGACGGAGGGTTTACTACTATGGTTTATGAATCAGGAGCGCTCGAGAGGAGAAGGAAATCGAGCTTCGATGAAACAAGAATTTGATGATAATTAAACACATGTTTCAAACACCGTCATAGTCGTAGATACACATGGCAAATGTCGAGAGAAACAGGTAGGTGCTGGTTAAATAAATTCACGGTTAGACACATTTAGGAATAGCTTCATCAACTCATACGGATTTCCGGGAGCGAATGCCGATTCGGGTCCTTATTTGATTGTTATGGAATGAAACATGAGCAACAAAAATTTTGGGAGCTTGGGGGGGGGGGGGCGCCAAAGTAGAATGTTGGAGCTTTAGAGGGAGTAAAGAAGAAGGAAATACCGGTAGTTTTAAAAACGTGGTAGAAGAGTAGGGTAGGTTGCAAGGCGAACTCCAAAGAAGAAAGTAAAAGAGGAACTATTGAGAGGTAGAGGGATGTTAAAATTGAAATTGAAGGGAAAATATTAGGCAAGCGGAGAAGAGGAAGATTAAATACTTTCAATACGGCATTAGGCAGATAGTAAGTACGAAGTATTGAAGGAGGAAATTAGATATTGTAAACAATAGTGAAATGGCCAAGTGAAAATAATACAAAACTAATAATAAGTTAGACGCCGTTCAAAATCTACCTTTAATATTTAGATTATCAATTTCGAAAATAAAGTTGCTAATGAGCCTTGGCTTCGAGTGTACGTTAGAGGCCTTTAATTCGTCCTTGGGTTCCTGGTGTCGTTCGTTGCTATCCGACGCCATAAGCCATTGGACCGAAGTCCGAGGAGTGGTTAGCACAGGACGCGAATGCCACTCAGCAGAAGATGCTGAAAATTAGGCACACCATCATCGAAGTACCATCAATGGCTCACACAATTGGCCATTGCATCGCATCCCGTTGATAAGGTAGTCAGCAGGAATCTGACTCGTTTCTCCTCGACCAAAGCTGTATATGGACAAAAATCTACACAAATAAAAACCTTTTCCTAATAGAGCAAAATATTTTCAATCCTTAGACGATAAATTCAGTATCTTTCCTCTCGTGCAGCGATGTTAATTAATCATTGAGGCCGTTAAAAGACAAATGATCATAGAAAACCAAACAAATGACTTTATAACGCCCTTAAATGTTGAATGAAAAATGTTTCAACATGAAGATATTATCTAGACACTGAATTAATCAGGGATAAAATATTTGAATTCAACCATCTCTAGTGAATTAATTTCCTATGCTCAAGCAGTTCTCGAGCTAGCAGTTCTAGCAGAGCTGTTCTCGAGCAGATTTTCATAACTGAAGCATAAAATTGTTTCCTCGTGGAAGGAATGATATTTGTTTCTCAACTGGACGGTTCCTTCCTTCTGTAGAAAACTAAAAGACAGATTTATATCATTTCATCTGTTTCTTACACATTTACATATATTATCAGCATCCGGATTGGACACAAATAATACTGTCCACCGCTGCTTACGTTATAATACTTCTTAGGTAGAAATAGATCAAATAGGAAAAATACAGTATAATCCATACGCTGTCAGCAGAATACTATATGCTAAAATTCACTGCGTAAAATTACTCCGTTATTCAACAACATAAAAGTCACCCATTCATGCAATTTAAACCCAATTATACTCGCGCACGATAATCTCATACATACGTTATATTTGGAACTTCTGTCACATTACGGAGATGGCGAAACCGCTGACTCTAAATTACTTCCACGCATGTCTTTTTGACGTGTCTCTATGTTTACAAAGCTTGTGTTTTGTATTACGAATGCCCAAAAAACCATACTAATTTCACTTAGTGCCATTTTGACTTTTAATAATCAAACCACTTTACTTTTCCACATAAACTTTTTAATTTTTTACTACCCAGGTTTCGTTATAACATAACATCATCAGGTAAAAATTGACTGACTGACTGATGCTTAAGTACTGCGCCGTTTGGCGCATTTTATACCGATACCCAGCTATGCTGATAAACGGTTGTGTGATATAGGTGGCTTAAGGGCGAAATTAAGCTAACGAGTATACTATTTGGTGATTATTAGGATTCATTTAGACTTGTTTTTGCACGTTTGTATTTAAAATGGGGATTAGCAGAATAGTCCCATAAAGGTTCTATGAGAGGGTTACCAGTATTTCTTATTGCTTGCTGAAATGACAGGGCTAGGTCTCTTAGATAGGTTGGTAGGTTTGGTATTTTGAGGTCCTTGTGAATGTCTGAGTTTCGGACGAACCAAGGGGCGTTAGTAAGAGTTCGCAAGATATTATTTTGAAAGCGTGTCAGTTTGTTCAGGTTTTTTGCAGCTACTGATCCCCAGGCTGGATAACCATAGGTTAAGATAGGTCGTATCATGGATTTGAACAGAAGTACCTTAGTAAGAAGACGGAGGGGACTCGTGCGCTTTATGAGGGGATAGATCGAGAAAAAGGCCGCGTTGGCCTTGTTAAGTGCATATTGGGTGTGTGCTTGCCAAGTGAGTTTCTGGTCCAGTTGTACACCAAGAAATTTGGCAGATGATGCCTGGGGGATCTTTTCCTTGCCGTAGTAAATGGGGGTGTTGTTAGGTTTCTTCCATTTTCTGGCGTAATTGACGTTGATGCATTTTGTTGGGTTTAAGGTAAGTTTCCACTCTCTCATCCAGTTTTCTATGCTGTCTAAGTGTTCTTGGATATTTTCTGCAGCATGATTTGGGTCGAAGGAAGTTGATGCTATAGCGGTGTCATCCGCATAGAGGTAGCTTTCAGTTTTTGGGTGTGAGGGGAGATCGTTAATGAAAAAGTTAAAAAGAACGGGTGATAGAATGGCTCCTTGAGGGACGCCTGCTGTGATGGATCGGGTAGTTGATCTGGCATTGTTAACAGCTACAAAGAACGTGCGGTTAGTAAGAAAAGAGTGGATGATCTTAGTTAGATACATTGATATATCAGTTTTGAGCAGTTTATGTATCAGGCCAGCGTGCCAGACCTTGTCAAAGGCTCTTTGGAGATCAAGGAAGAGGTAAAAATTGACTGACTGACTGACTGATGCTTAAGTACTGCGCCGTTTGGCGCATTTTATACCGATACCCAGCTATGCTGATAAACGGTTGTGTGATATAGGTGGCTTAAGGGCGAAATTAAGCTAACGAGTATACTATTTGGTGATTATTAGGATTCATTTAGACTTGTTTTTGCACGTTTGTATTTAAAATGGGGATTATCAGAATAGTCCCATAAAGGTTCTATGAGAGGGTTACCGACTGACTGACTGATGCTTCAGCACTGCGCCGTTTGGCGCATTTTACACCGATACCCAGCACAAGTCCAACACCGAATATATACATATCTCTGGGCGGAGGGGAAGAGGAGGGAGGAAAGAAAGGATTGGTTGAGCTAGGAAGAGGGGGGCTAAAAGTCTATGGTTTGAGGCGGATAATATTATATAATTAGCTGGAAGGATATGGTCAATACAATGTTGCAAAAAGCCCACCTGACATCAGATTAGTTGGCAGCGGATTAGGGAAATGATTATTATGAACTCGGAGAACGGCACTTAGTAATTAGTTAGGTGACTCAGTAGCGGGTTGGGAGGAGTCGCTACATTGTTGAAAAAGTCTCACTTGGTTTCAGGTGAGCTGGCACGGGGTGAGGGAAAAAACAATAACGGGGAATGTGAAGGGTAAAGAAAATCGTTGGTCAAAACATCTTCCCCGTAATTCGTGTGTTGAAGGATTTCCAACTGCTCCAGCGCATCAAGACGGTACCCTTTCTTCTGAAAATGTAAAAATCGGGATTAAAATCGCTGGTGTGGCTAAAATCTCTCAAGTGCTTGGCGAATAGTGATGCGGAGATGTTATTTTTAAAACAAGCTCGGTGTTCCTTGTTTCAAATCTCCTCCCCGTCTGGCCTATGTATATCCGGTTGCAGTCTTTGCAGCGGAGTTTGTATACTCCACTTTTGTGTAGTGGTTCAATGTGGTCTTTCGTGTGGCATAACATGTTGCTTAAATTAGTTTTATTGTAAAAGGCCGGTCTCACTTTTTCCTTTGGAAGAATTCTTTGTACTTTTAATGATAAGTGGCCAAGAAAAGGGAATCTCCGCCACTTTGGCTGGTTTTCTGTATATGTGGGTGAACTATATATGGATAACTTTGCTAAACTGGATAGTTTCTTACGGTAAAGGGTATCAATTAAATCTTCCCTATACCCATTGTTCACTGCAATTTGTTTAATGATCTTTAGTTCTTTAAGAGTGTTTTCTTTGGACAAGGGGATAGAACATACTCTGTGTATCATGGCGTGAAAGGCCGATAATTTTTGAGCGAAATAGTGCCTAGAATTATAGTGTATGACATGGTCCGTATAACACAGTTTTCTGAAAATAGAAAAATTAAAACTATTGTTTTTAATGGTAATATTCAAGTCCAGAAAGTTGAGGGATCCATCCACTTCTAATTCCTTGGTAAAATTTATATATTTGTCTCTGGAATTGAGGAAATTGAAGAAAATTTCCAACTGTCTTTCGGAACCCGTCCAGACGCAGAAAACGTCATCAACATATCTATACCAACAGAGGATATTTTTGATGAGGGGATGATCTGAGGAAAACAATATTTGCCAATTGTCCAAGAAAATGTCTGCTAGTAGCGGGGAAAGCGGAGAGCCCATTGCTAAGCCGTCTTTTTGTTGGTGTATTTTGCCGTTAAACACGAAACTGTTTTGTTCTACACACACTTTTAAGGAGGTACACAATTCCAATATCACTGGGGTTGGAACCCTTGCTTTAACAAGGATAACTTCTGCAAGATTCAGAGCTTCTGATCTTGGAACACTGGGGAATAAATTTGTGACATCAAATGATACCACTAAACACCTGGGGGGTACTATTTCTTTAGACAACACTTCCACAAGTTCTTGTGGATTTTTTATTCCGTATTTCCGGTTTGATAAAAGTCAGCATGAAGGTTTTCCACCAAGTTACGCCAGAAACTGTTTTATTTAGTGCCATTTTTTTAATGATCATTAATGCTTGAGTGCTATCTAAGGTTTTGTCAATATTATTTCCCTAGATGACATGTTTGAATGAAACTCTTTTGTACAGATGTATGCGGTAATTTACACATTAATTTACAACTTGTAAGAAATAAATTATCGTAAAAAAATTTCAAGAAACTGTAATAGTAACTTTAACGGAGTCACCCGCTATGTGTGCATTATAATGCAACCATTTCAGAGAGTAAAAATCATTCGCCTTGACCGGGATAAGTCCCCAAAATTTCAGTGTGTAAGAGGACGTCTCGGTAGCTTAAGTGGTTAAAGCACTCGGCCGGATATCGAGGGATCCGGGTTCGAATCCCGGTCAAGGCGAATGATTTTTACTCTCTGAAATGGTTGCATTATATCGTAAAAAAATTTCAGTAATTGAAAAATATTCCATTTTTATTTATCTGCCGTCAAATTAAAGATAATCAAAGTATTTACGAGTACATATCCGCCACTTCCTATCCAACTCATTGTTCTTTTTTGCGCATATTCACAATATACATCTATTGTATGATATGAATGATGCGTATATGAATAGTGATAAACATGAGCCTTGATTCTTAATCGCTCGATATGATATCACAGTTTACTGGGAATACCTTCTTAAATGATCTAATCTAGCCAATTTAAACTTTCCACTCACCACGACGAACATGTTTCAAGGAGGGGTCGATTGTGCGATAGAATAGATTTGACACTTCTCGTGTGATCCAAATACAAAAGACTGGAGACTCGCAGTTGTTTAACAAGAGCTTTCTCCAAAAGGTATCCTTCAAATAAATTGATCTCCCCGAAATAACATGCTACCTACGTCGAATACTTGGGAGCGAAGTATATTCTCACAATTATGCAGCATTTAATTTTCACATTACTTTCAAAGGCACTTAGGTGAAACCTTTGCGGTCGAATTCGATTCTACATCAGGAGGATAAAATCACTTCATGCGTGAGAAATTATTCCGCTGAATCGCTTTGAAAATTTTCAAATGCTTAGTGCACTGTTCTCCGCCAATTACCTGAAGGTCAGCAGAGCACAAATATTTCTGTAGCAGTCGACTATTCCTACGGATCATTGGAGGGGAAAGGCTGAGGGACCACGGCCCGCCGTCCTTGGTCCTCCTTCTCGTAGACAGCTTGCAACTCAGCCCTAGATATAGTAGAGCTCATGGCTTTAACCTTGTGGTGGACGGCTGCTGGATCTAGGCTGCTGGGTGCCCCCCGGCGATAGGTCGATCGAGTTCTCCCACAAGAAAACGCGCGTCCATTGAGCCGACTTCCCCGAGGTGCAGTCGCGGTACCTCAACGTGGGGCTCGCAGCTGGCCGCCGCCTTCGCTTGCGTCACTCGAGAGTGGCGGGGCGCTCATAAAAGAGTCTCAACGTGATTCAGACATGAGATAAAATTATGTGCGCTAAGGCTTCCCGCAAAATTGCAGCAGCATCGTAAAACTTCTGGAAGTATATCTGAGAACATTAGTCTTGCCTTTAGAACGATATGGATAAAAGAGAATATCTGGACCACAACAATGGTCACCATAGAGGATATTATTAGGTAATCTACCGGTTAAGGTAGGTTTTTGGATGGACACACTTATCAAATAAATATTTTGTAACTCCAAACAAAACCCAATCCAGCAACCTCATCTACATCAGGTCCCTCTTCATCTCTGTGTACTTCTTTCCTCCCTTCATCCCGTCCAACATCCCTATCCTGTTCCTGCCCTTTCCTCGCTTGCCCAACATTTTCCCCTCTATTACCTTCTTCAACATTCCACTACCGCTCAATATGCCTTTCATCCATTTTTCCTGCCTCCATAGGATTTCTCTCAACAAACCCCTCTCCTCACCCACCATCTCCAGTACTTCCTCATTTGTTTTCCTTTCTTCTCAATAGTGCCCATCATTACATTCTTGGGAATGATAATTAAGGTGATTTCCCGTTGCCTTCCTCAATAGTGTTTTTAACGTGATACCATCACTTTATGGCCTCCCCACTGCGGTCAGACACCTTTGCAGCCACCTCACTGAGGAACAGACGCTGCGTGGACTACCTTTCGTCTGGCTCCTAGCCTTCGACCTATCTGGCATGGGTGACCCTACCAGGAGCAATTATTATTACTCCCACCAACACAGCTCTAGGGGTCATCGGAACACACAAGCCCTTACATCACGACAAGGTTGTAGTCCATGGGAGGGCGTAGAGGATAGGGAGTCGGATAAAATCAGTCAAGTATCTCACCTTACCTTGTGGAGGAGGAATGAAAATCATTGCCCCTTACCGCAGAGTTGTCATATTAACCGCGATCGGTGGTTAATGATAAATCTCCATGGAAAAGTGAAAGGGTCACTTCCTGTCAGGTTTCCATGTTTGTGATTTTCCAAGTTGTTATTCTTGTTTGGGGCTCCAATTATATCTTGGCTGTATTTAGATTAATGACAAGTAAATAAATAAATAGAAGATTTTTCATTTTTTATAAAGATAGAATGAAATAAAACATGTAATTCAGAGTAAAAGGTGGAAATAAACTACAGGAAAATAAAATACCGTAAATGATGGAAAGAATATTTCATGGTAATTATAAAATCAATCAAGAAAACTAAGAACATTCTTATTTGGAAATTAGCCTGCCTAAAAATTGAAAGATCAAACAAGATGCGTAGATCAGAATGACACAAATAATGAACTTTGTCAATAGTCAACTCGTTTACTACAGTCAATAGTTTACTCGTCGACAAAAGTATCGAGCTCGAAGTTATTTTCAGAAACCAAAGGTATGTGTGTTTCCACGAAGGCTGGCAAATGGACGATTGTACCGAGAGAAAAATAAAATCATGACTAAATTTAATTGCGTGAAGAAGAATTTGAACTTACAGTCCGAGTAGTGAACAAAAATAGCATGCCAATAACGGTCAAGTCAAGCTGTTCAAATTACGCATTTCCTCACTTCAAAGACTAAAGCAATTCTGTACTCTTTACAATTATTGGATAAATTTATATCCATTAGATATTAGCAATTTCAGTTATAACAAGGGTAGGAAACAATCTATCCAGATTTTTATATGCGTAAAATGTATTCCTCAGATTTGCTGTATCGATCTCATATTCTTCTTCACTGTTATTTTCATTCCGTCTTCCTTTTTCATTAGCATTCCATCGCCACTAGCGCCAATAAGCAGTACAAAGAAATAAAAATATTGAGAAAAAAGTTATTTCATTTGTCCTGGTGTTGTTCAGTGTTCAATGCCCTGGGTTGAAGGCTAGCATTAATTTCAATACCCATCTTCTCTAGGCACTTTTACACGCACTACAGACGTTTCCATTGAACATGTGTGCGTGTATGTGCTGTTCTTACAAAACTCACTTCTTTGCTTCAAATTATTAGTTAAATTTAAATCCCCTGGGACCGATGGTCTATTAGATCTTTTTCCTTGATCGTAAAGATTAGTTAAATTATATTAGTCCCATTATTGGCTAACATTTTTCAATTGTTTTTATCGGGTTGAAAAAAAAGGATTTACGAGGCTCGTAAAAATCAAGTTCTCCACACTCGCAATCTTCAACGGTTAATACTGTGAAAACTGAAACATACCCATTTAACTTGGGCAATTTCAAGACCAGGAAAGGTATTAAGTTAAATCAATTTTTAGTTAAGCTTGAAAAATATTTTCCTAATAGAGCCTCTTCTTTTTGTGAAAAATGCGGCTGATAGCAAAATTACCGCTTTAGCTATATTCATTGAGTATGTCTGTGCCTTTAAGCTAGAATATTGTTAGTTCTTTTCCCACGTGTGTCGTCATATGGAGCTAAATTCATTAAATGTAGCTTAATTTTTATCCATCAGACGCTGGAAATTTCAATGCTAACAAGAAATATGATATATTACATACGTACATCGGCATTTACGCTATACACTTCAATCCGTCATCGGTCCGTTTGACAGAGAATGCTCGGACGACACCCTTTATATAACGTAAATACAGATGACGAGTGTAATGGTTCCTTATAATCTTTGGCAGAATAATTAATCTTGTTCCTTTTGCGATAGTGGACTCTCTATAGGAAGAAATAATATAAAAATCTGTTGGTGCTTGAGTCCATTTCTCTGTTTTGCCATTTTGGTAATCTGATCATTCGATTTAGTAATTGGGGCCCTAATAGTAAAACATGGCTTGGGGTCATAAAGTGACTGAAGAGTTCTTTAGCTTGTTAAAAGTCTTTCTCCGTTAATTTTTAGTGTTTGGAATGACACCCAGTCTGATATTTTGCAAAGAAAACCAAAAGCACTTATTTCCTTATGGTGACATTCTCTGACAAATCTGGAGGAACCTCTTTAGATTTCATTTAATTCCTTAATTAAAACTTTCTCCGATAGACCATAAATGCTTTCGAATATTCAAAATGTGATCTCAATAATTCGAAATAAAGTATTTACTTCACTGTCTTATTATATTTTCCAACTAACCGTCTTGTGGAACCTAGTTTCTTCACGGCGGATCTGAGTATAAATGTATCTCAATAGTTAGCAGTTTTCAGAGGTTTTCTTCGAGGATACAATTACACCACTAACTCTGCTTGAATTGCATTAATGACGCTGAAAATCAGAACTGATCCAAATATTACAGTGCTTTGCTCGCTGAAGACGCAAACTTTCTCACATCCGCTCAAAACGCAATAATCTACAAATATCCCCTGGTCCCTTCAAGATCGCGATCGATAGATGGCCCTTGCGCCTTCATTGAATCTCCTTGCTTAGGGGTTTTGGTCACTTATGCCTGCCTATTATGCCATGCATAGGAATGAAATAGTTCATAGAGGCCTAGAATCTTTCTAAAAGATGATTTGAATTGCAGGAGTATGAGGAATGGCGCCCCAAAAAAAAGCAGTCGCGTATCATTCCTACGGCACAGTACATAGCTTAATATGTACGATATGTATCTTAATTCCGTTCAGTTCAACACACCAACTACATTTTGGCATGGGCACGATCGCCCGGATAATAAGGCGCTTGTTCACTCGAAAACTACCGACGAATAGCCCCATTCTCGTGTCTAGAAAACGCAGCTATCCATTAATAGAAGCTTCCTTGCAATCCATCCTGCGAAACAGGATATTGAGATAAGGAGTTGAGCAGATATAAAAACACATTCGAAATATCTGTGTGAAAAGTAAATATTTCCCTAAACTGTATGCCTTTGGCGTGAAAAAATGTGCCCTAGAAAAAGGCTTCATCATCATCTTATAAAGGCGCAGCCTTGTCGTTGCAACCATTGGTCTCTCTCCATTGCCGTTCTTGTCAATTCATTGCACGTTGCCACTACCTAGTACTATATTTATAGTACTTTTTATATCATCTATAAATTTCTTTCATGGCCTTCCTCATCTCCCTTCTTTTCCTATTATTTTCCCCTCCATTATATTTTCCCGGAAGATGTTATGTCTGAGAACATGTCCAACAAATTTCATTTTCCTTTTCTTCTTTATCTCTTTTACTAGATTCCTTTCCTCTTTAATTTCTCTCAATATTACTATGATTCTTTTCTTCTCTGTCCATCTAGTTCTTGTTATCCCTCTCCAAATCCACACTTCCAATCGAGTCTTTTCCCTCTTTACACGATGTCCAAGTTCCGAATCCATATGATAATGTGCTCCAAATAAACGGTTTTGCAAAGTATTTTCTAATTTCCAATTTCGTATATTTTTTCTGAAAGATTTTTAAATTTTCATATGCCCACTTTGCCAAGGCTATCCTTCTTTTAACTGCAGAGGTACATCTGTTGTCTCGCGCATTTACACTCCCAAGGTAGCAGAACTCTTCTACTTGGCTTAACATAGGTTCCCCTATCATTAAATTTACAGTGGGTTCTGTCCTATTTCTAGAAACTAGCATAGCTTTGGTTTTCTTTACATTTATTCTCAGTTCCCATTTTTTTAAGCAATGGACAAGGTTTTGATCATTCTATTCATATATTTGGCTGATTCTGCCAAGGTCATAATATCCTCTGCAAACCTAATGCAGTATATCTTTCTTCCATTTATCTTTTTACCATTTGTTTTCTCCTTCATTCTCTCTATAGTCTCTTCAATATATAAGTTAAATGAATATGGCGAAAGTGGACATTCTTGCCTTACCCCTTTTCTAATCTTTCCTTCTTTCTCAAATCCCTTTACTTCTATAAAAGTGCTTTGGTTCTGCTTCTAAAAATATAAGCCAGATGGGTATAAATCGCTGTTTAGGCCGAAATATGAAAGTATTCTGCGATGCAGCGAGCCCTGAAATCATGATTGAAACAAGTGTGGTAAGTGCAAGCCTACGCGAGCGTTCTTTAAGAAGGCCATGATGAACAGATTGAATATCAATCCAAAGGAGGAGGTTAAAATAACGCGAATCACGACACTTAAGCGAATGCTGATGAAAATCAGGTGTTCGGGAAACATAAACGAGGAGAAAATCCGAATTGAAAAATTACGAAAAAATGAATATGTACGGACTACATTGAGATGCAATGAATTCATCACGGCAACATGATGAAAGGAAGATCGTTTGCTAAGACGACTAGAGTTGGAGAGAGGAAAAATACTCTGATGGGATGAGTACTAATGAAAGAAAGTGTGTAAAGTGGGCCATGAAGGTCAAGAATGAATAAACTCTGGGGTCGAGGTCCCCTGAGGTTTAGCCTTGGACGGAATTTAATGGAGGGCGTGAGTTTACGCGAAAGCAAGTCTGCCGCCAAGAAAAGAAACTATTGGGACAGGAAAAAGGTATTTTCCTCGCCTTAACCACATGCGAAGGTGTAAGAGCAATAATTAATTGTTTCTGGTAAACTTTGTGAAATATTTCATCAATCCTGATTATGCCGTACCGCGATAAAACCTAGATCTCATTAAAGTATACTTCCTGTGCGGAATCATTAATGTTTAATTTGACGTTATTCATCATGCAACAGCAATGCCCAAGAGAAGAATTAAAAAGACAAAACGTGCTGGATTTTCTTACCTCCATCACCAGAAGTAATACCAATAATTATGATCACATATCATTTAGGAGGCACAAAATGAACTTAATTACAAAATTTCTGGGACATCTTGGATACGAATCCCGAAGAACTTGCGGTCTTTTTGAGCATGGATTAATTATAGAGGAAGGATATCGACAAAACACTAGCAAAACTATTTAGTAAGCTACAATTTGTAATGCGATATTAACATAAGTATACGATAAACATGATTGGTCATTCGGTTTAGGTGCTCGCCGAATAAATGACCATAAATACAAGGTGAAATGCCGGCCGCAAAGAACTAATAAAAGTGTTCATTGCTCAACAAAACGATCGTTAACTGGAACACTTTACCTGTAAAACTATTCAAACCCCTCACATATCAGTGAGAATATATCAAACAAAAAATGATACGGTAATTGCATATATGTGAAATTTTAAGCATAGATGTAATCCATGTAAAATGTAGAAGTAATGTGGAGTTTATGCATTAATGTATATCGGATGCATGTTATCACCTGGCAAACTGCCAACTTGTAACAATTTTCTACAAATAAAGAAATAATGCTTGTGCTTAATTGCTTTTCTGATGTGGCCAAATGTAATTATGAATCACTATTTAATAAATTATCTCAGTGTATGGAGCGTAATTGGTACCCCGTCACTTATACTATATATAGCAATAACTAGGGAAGGATGGGAAGATGCGTATTTTTGCAATTTGGGTGTAAGGATCATTGAACGCCTTGTTATAAAATATTGTTTGATTTGCGATTTGCAGCGATCACAATATCTTTCTACTGCTATCCATACTCACCGAAGAGAGAGGCGGCACGTGTTATGACTAATACGAATTTTATCTCCCAAATATGGAGGGGCCGATAGTTACCACGAGGTAAATAATGAAGATTTATCGTCCTTGGTGATCAAAAATTCTTAGAGGCTGCCATCGTTAGCAGTAATATACACACAGAATGAAGAGACAAGCTCATTTTCTTCAGGAAGTGAATTTACACATCCGACAGAATGTCATTTATGTAAAGGGAAACATCGCTTTAAACATATCTGAAGGCAGGTATCTAAACATTTGTCTGTCGAAGAATATATTCTATAATTACTCAATACCTCTTTAAAATTGGCACTTTGTGACTATTTACTAATTTACAAATTTTCAGTAAGAGAAGAGGGATGAAATATTTCTCTAGCAGATTCCACTCATTCATAAATAATTTCAGAGTAACTATTTCCGAGGCGATGTTTTTTTGAATCATGAAACTTGAGCAGGTTCCCAATATTTTATGTTACATTTCCTTATTAATTAGACATTTTTGAAGACTCAAATGTGGATTAAGTTTGGCGATTTATCACAGCCATTTAATATACTGGGAGGAAGTGGTTGTCTAGAGGGTAGAGTGTTGGGCTACTGATTGGAAGGCCCGGATTTGTTCCAAGTGATGCCTCGGGACAGCCTCAGTTTCACTCAAGCTGTGTGATTTTTCCAGTTCCTAAACTTCCCAAGAATCCATAAGCGGCACAGGGAAAGGAACTGGCTCCCCTTACTACCCAGATGTGTGTATTCCACACGCCGCATAGTGTTTAGTATTAGGTAAGCTCTACCCTCGCCTATCAAACCCAAACCTTCGGGTTGATAACTGTGGTTTGGTATTATACTGGAAGCAAATATATATGTATCAAGTATTAGAACAGATCATCATGCTGCTCTAGTTTATTCAAAATTTCAAATTAGCGATCGGAAGTTATTAAAATATACATCATTGAAAGTTCGTTGAGACTTTTAATACTCACTTCCCTATTTAAGACTCCTGATCCTGAGTTATGAACAGCATTACATTTATGTAATGTGGCATAAACAATTTTCCTTATTTCGTTTTCAAGAGTTATCATGTCAATGTGAACAGAGGAAAATATAAATTATCAATTCAAAAATTCTGTTCAAAATATTTGGCAAAATCGATCCGCCGATCACCGATCAATGGAGAATCAAAACGTAAAAGCTGAACTTGGTACTTATTCTTTTATCAGTGTTAAAGAAACACACTGGAAGTGTGGCTCCGCTCAACAATTACTGTGTCAGAAGGGTTGACACTATCGCGCGTTTTCTCGGCTCGGTGTGTCGCAAGCCTTAAGATATATAGTAGTCCAGATTCTGTGACAGAGCAGTACTATCCTCCTCACGTCATCCGGTGTTGTAATGAATTGTCGTCATTTCTCCGATTCACGCGTCGTTCCCTTCATTGCTGCGAGCATACGATCCGAGTGTGAGCGATGTGGGGGGAATATTTTCGGAGGAGGGATTGGATGAAAACGGCGGGGACTTCCATTGGAGCGACGCGGAGTCGCCGGGCAGGGTGGGGACAAGGTCGTGTGCATGGGTTCATGCTTATCGGGCAATTAACTTGTGAGGCTATAAACATCATCTCATGCTACTCGTGAGCCTTGTGAGCAGAACATGACTGAAATCACAGCGGAAACTTAGAAAACATATCAATAACTCCCGCAATCACGTCTTCCAACATTCGCATTCAATTCACACTATTTTTTTAAATTGAATGTTTAGTTCAGTTATGAACAAATCAACCTCTCGGTTTAATAAGGTCATGGTAATGATATATATATGGTTGTGATATTATTTTCAATTAATTGATACATTTTATGTGAATAATATCTTCTATATACTATTTACTGAAAATAGCCAGTGTCGAAGATTTACTTGTGCATTCCTTGCCATATTTGAAGAGAAGATAATAGTTCTGAATGCCCTCTCCTCATGGTACGCGATAATCGTTGAAGAACCTTGAAATAAACGTTTGATAACGGGGTATATCTTTATATCCCCATAATTATTGGCATATGTTAATGCAAAATAATTTTCTCAACAGTTAACCTTATGTGACCTCTTTGTAATTGGTTGATTTTACCAACGGCCATTTCAAAGCACAAATCAATTTATATAAACTAACGGGAAAACCCTCTTGAGGCCTGAAAATTATATTACGCTCTGTCGAATCTAACGTACCTGCGGGAATCAAACTCCAATATCATGGCAATCCAAATCAAGCAGCAACCTTTCTCATCTTTACACTGGAACTGGAAGGCTTGGATTTTTTTTAATGAGTCACAAACTGAACTTCTCTGATGCATTGTAACGTATGGATACACAGCCGCTTAGCGCTTGGTCTATAAAGTTTCTTCAACATGGGTTTTCAATATGAGAATTGGTTTGTATCATCACTCCTAGCTCTCGTCTCTCCTTCCAATCGTTTTCATTCCGTCATAGTCTGATTCATTCGCTCTCTCGTATATCGCCTCTTCCTCGGAATTCTTTTTTGGTCTTCCATTGCATGTTTTCCCTCTAAGATTTAAGTGAGCCGTTGGGATTTGTATGCAATTAATTTCCCTCTTCTCCTTACAAATGACCTTCAGCTTCTCCCCTTGACAACTCTTCAACCACACATACTTCAGTATTTTTCATCCTCTTTAAAAACTACAATCGACAACAAATTAACGTTGCATGTTTTAGACATTTAATTTTTCAATTTTCGTCACCATTCACTTTAAAATATTGAGAGTAATGACTAAAAATTCAATGATAACAGTTGTTCTGGGTATTTTTAGTAATCCTGTCCTAAGGTAATCGTCTTATTCTGTATTATGCAGAGTAGAAAGTTGACTAGAGATAATTTTACTAATGGGTGTAATAATTAATAACAGCACATCTATATTACATTTATAATGAGGAACAAGCAGTGGAACATTAATCCTTTTTCCTAAAATGCCATATCAGAGCTTGAAAAAAATATTTTACAGAAATATCACCAGCGCTGTTGGTATCTAAATCGAATTCTTTGAATGCTTTTCTTGTTATGGCGAACCATATAAGGCATTCAATACGAAAGTGGTTTTGTGGGAAGGTTTTTGATAATAAGAATTGGAGGATTCACACATTCATATATCTATTATGCCGCGCAAGTCACCGGAAGGGAAGTTGGCGGGGGGTGTGAAGCCACCAGTTATACATGTACCATCATTACATCTACATCTACCCAGACATTAGTTCGATCATACAAACGAACAAAGTTAGTCGCAAAAATGTTCAGTAACAGGAAAATATTCAAATCATGCGGGAATAATGCTATAAAAATGGGTGTATTTAATATGGATGCACGATAACGACAAAATATATACACTAACAATACTAAGTTTCCTCTTCGGGTCTGCGATCATATCTATATTGATCTCTAATGGTACAAGGAAAAAACCGTCACACGCCCTTGCGGCGGCTTGCGGGGTGTAATTTTGATGTAGGTGTAGATGTATCACCGCGCTCGTCCAAAACGCGGAAAGCTCCAGTGCCCGGGGGCCGCGGTACTCCCGCTGACCGTTCCGTCCCCAGTTGGTGGCGGGGGGGCAGTAATCGGAAGGCTCTGCGACGACGCGTATTGTGGAGTAACGAAGAGCTCCCTCGTCTCTTGGTCTCATGAATGATAACGTGTAATTGCCGCGGCTTGCATATTCCGCCACTCTTCTTCCCCCGCCCTCTCCGAGCGAGCATCCAAGGACGTCGCTCGGCTCACCCTACCCTCACACGCCCACACCCCGAAGGCGCGGCCCCCTCCCCGCAACCCCCTTTCTGCCCCCCGGGGGTTGTTTATGGCTGCCCCGACGGAGAGGGAAGGGGCCGCACTCCGCGGCTGTGCAAGTTGCCCCAACGCGGAGTCCCCCCTCCCGCGGGTACCGCTCCATTCAAGCCAATCCCCTCGACCTTGGCGTTCTCGTGGCAGAGGGTGCCCACTCTGGGTGTGTGCCACTTCGCTTTCTCTTTCCTTGTGGAGGGAGAAACAATTCGCGCGGAGGGAGCCGTCGGAAATTATGTTTATTTATTTGATTCACATCACTTCGAAAACAGCAATCCAGCCTTCTTAACAATCACATAACAATATTAGCAATTACAAACACCCAAACCTTAATTGGAGTAAAACCCACCTAGGAGGGGATCGAACCCGCGACCTCTGGATTGACAGACAAGGGCGTTACCCCACCGCCACCGAGGCCGGTGTTGGATTTGTGGGGAGTATATTAATAAAGTCTAACGAAGCATTCTTAAGCGGATAAAATAATACTTTGTAATTCCACAGATTTATTTCACAAACACACGACCCGGGTTTCGACGTACAACGTCATCTTCAGGTACGTTGTACGTCGAAACCCGGGTCGTGTGTTTGTGAAATAAATCTGTGGAATTACAAAGTATTATTTTATCCACTTAAGAATGAACCGATTCCATAAAATAACGCCTGAAACCATCGATTATCTAACGAAGCAAAAAATTTCCGTGCATAAATGTGTACTCTTACCCCGCAATATTGTGTCGATGAGGAACTTGGTTACTCCTGCCTAACTACAAATATCCGATGAATGCGGCGGGTTTGATGCTCCGTCTAACACGATATCTTTTTCGCAGCCTGTTCAAAATTGATGAATACAGTCTATTAACCATGTACCTATCCCTTAGCTTCCCAACTTAAAGACCAACTTCCTATGAGAACATTTCCCGAATGACTTTTTAAAATCTATAAATATCACATCAATATTAAAATTATTTTCGCCTGTCATTAAAATGTCGTGCACAAAAAGTGCCAGCTGGATCTCGCAAGATCAACCCTTTCGGACCATATGTTGGTTTTTCTCAGTAAATTCTGCGAATCGAGCTACCCCATGATTGAACTATAGTATGTGCTCTAAGATTTTACACGAGATGAATGTGAGAGAGATGGATCCGTAATGACTAGGATCTTCTCTGCCGCCATTTTTAAATATGGGTGTGGCATTGGCTACTTTCCAGTGTTTGGGAAATGTGAGATCATTTAAGGGTTTCGGAAATATTATTGCCTAATAAAGAGCTATTTTTTGTGCCAATGTTTTGTACACGCGAGCAGGGATTTCACCAGGCCCTGTCGATTTTTTTACCAATGTCTTTAAGTTGGCGTTCGATTCCTAGAGAGAGACGGACATTGTGTTCTGTAAGTGATAGTGACTCGAGGCGACTCGAATTGTTCCTACGAGCGATTATTAATTTCCTCATATATTTCCTCATGCATACGCATATCTTCATGGGCTGAAAATGAGATAAATGGCAAACCAGACGATTCGGTTACATATCTACAGAGATAGAAGTACCCCTGTAGAATTCGAGATACTCAATAGATATGTAGACCAGATATAAGAGTAGTGAAAGGAACGGGGGCAAGAATTAAAAGTAAAAAATGCACAGCAACGAAATTTTGGAATAAAAAAAGAGGAATTAGACACAAATATAAAATAGATGAAATTGAATTATTCCATGAGATTAGGTCCAATGCTTGGGTTTTACACTTAGGGCAAACATTCCATGAGATGCACACATCAGAAGAATTTGCGGGTTAGTCAAAAGAAACCAGGTTTTATTAGATGGGTTATAGGAAAATGTATTAGGAGTTAAGATGGAGGTGTTACGCCGTTTTAGATGGGTCACATTTGGAATACGTGGCAATTATTTGGGATCCATGGGATACCAAACTTGTTAGAATTGCAAAAAAAAGAAAGTAATAATTTAGAGACACAGTTTTGTTGGAGGAATTATGTTGGGAGCGCCTTGATTGTCGGATAGAGCAGGAAATACAGAGTTATAGACAGGCGAATAATGCGTAAGTTTCCTTACGAGACCGAGTCGCCCGAAATTACAAGTATACTACATGGTTCGTCCGGAAAATAATTGTACTGATTTTTTCCCGCCGCTCCAGGCGCGCCCAGCACCGCTCTGACGGGCTGCGATTGGAGGGGGGTATGTTGGCAAGCGACGCTGAAAAAGGCAGTCGGCTCTGAGCTGTAGTGTAGTGAGGAGCTCTGTTAACGCGAACCTCCACGCTCGACCCACGTCACGGAACGCGATGCCGAAGTTTTTGGAGCAGCGTTATTCCATCAAATTTGCGGTAAAGCTTGGGAAATCGTCTACCGAAACTGTCGGTATGATTAACCAGGCTTACGGGGAGTCAGCCATGTCCAGAAACATGATCTTTCGGTGGCACAAGATGTTCGTGGAGGGCAGAGAAGAGGTCGACGACGAACCACGGCCTGGACGCCCATCAACGACACTCACCGACGAAAATGTGCGAAAAGTTCGCGATGTACTGAACTCTGATCGTCGTCTTAGTGTTCGGATGATAGCAGAGCAGTGTAATGTGCCAAAAACAATAGTGAACGAGATTATTAGGGACCAATTACAGATGCGAAAAATGTGTGCAAAGTTGGTGCCGAAAGTGCTCAGTGATGATCAAAGACTCAATCGTTTGGAAATCGCGACACAACTTGCGGATCACTGCAAAAATGATCCAAATTTTTTAGAGAACGTTTCTGTTCCCGAAGATAAAGAGGAGTTTGAAAGGAACGCAATACGGGACTTTGGACGCCGTCAAAGAGGCCGTGACGACGTGTCTTCGAGAGGTTCCCGATGATGCCTTCACGGGAGCGTTCCAGGAATGGGAACGCCGCTGGAACAAGTGTATCGACTCACAAGGGTCCTATTTTGAGGAATATTAGCTTAAGATATGTAAAAGTGTAATAATTTTTTTTCCTGAGCTCAGTACACTTATTTTCCGGGCGAACCCTGCATGAGTAGAGTCGAGCAGACATTCGGTAAAATACGAGAGATAGACACCGTCACGGACAGATTCTAGTACTCGTTCTTTCCTCGAAACATACGCAATCACAACAAAATTCACCCAATGAACCCGAATATTTTTATATTAAGACTAATAATTAATAATTTTAACATGAAAAAATTAATGATTTAGTAAATTACACGAATCAGTGCGTGATGGATATAAGCATGGATGTGTGTTTGTGCACAAGTGTTTTGTGTACGAGAAAATACGAATGCATATGTATCTGCCAGCTCATATTCTTAGATGAATAACTGGTGCCCTAACAACTCCTGTCACACGCCCACGTGATGTCTTACGGACTATTGCTTAGGATTAGATGCTGAAAAACTGCCAACAATTTCAATTGTCGACCAAAAAGAATCCATTTCGGTGCGGTTGTTCAAAGTATGACCAGTTCAAACGGTTTCCCTCCAAATGTGTCGTTTGCCAGTTTTACCAATGTCTATCGACAATTTCAAACATTTTTAATTTATTCAAATTTCAATCAGTCAGCCATGGAGCCAAGAGAAACAATGCATTGGGTAAGTACAACTCTCAGCCCAATGCTTCGTGTATTAAATGACCTTTGTATTTATAATATTCTCATCTGGAAACTGATACTTTTTACAGTATAAACAATATTCTTCCATTAGCTCATGATTTTTTAAAAGTTTTTTTTCAAAATGTCTCTATTTATTTACAATTTCAGCGCTAAAATTCCATTTGAATGTAGAATAATCCGCGTTATTTTTAGTTGAAAGAATAAAAACATTTTTAATGCAATGAATGTTTGTCTATGTGCTTATATGCGTAGTAGGCACCTAAATGAAAGATCTTGTGCTTTCCCGACGTATCTGCTGAGTGGAATCCTCTCGGATCATCCACAGGGTTAGTGTCTACATGGAGGATTTCAGTCAATAGGTACCTAAAGATTGCTTGGTCATAAGTGAACGAACTCAAATGTCTCTGCCTGAAGGCGTGAAGAGTATGTTTTGTTTCAAATTGGATACGTGCGTGTGTGTCCAAGCGTCTTAAGGTCATGGAAATCAATTGATTGGTGCGAGATTAAAATTGTCGGGTTTGAGAGGTCAGAGAAGACCACGTGGCTTCCGCCATGCGGCATCTCGGCTTCATTTAACATCCCAAAATCTCTTCCGACCATCCATTCTTCCCCCTTCGGGTTTAGCCTAACAACTTCCTGTCTACCCCACCATAATTAAAGCTTCGTCGTGCGTTTATTCCTATGTCCAACTTACTTCTACAATTCTTCTCCATACCTACACCGCCAAATTATCCAACCTAATCCCCTTGTCTCAAAGAACGTCTGGAAGCCATACAGCGCAAGGCTCCAAGGAAAAGTCTTCACCATTTAACATTTTCTTGCGTACTTGCGTTGGTAGGCGAACATCACCACTAATATGTCCTGTTCCGTCTGGCCAATGCTAGCCAATTACTTGAACTTCACTGCTCTGGTTTATTCCCTTCTATTTTCATGTTTCACAGTGTTTCTAATTATTCATAATTCCATTATTCGACTCACTGATAAAACTACGAAGTCCTCAACTTCACCTTTCATCGACTCCATTCATGAGTTGTGAGAAATCCTGCATTTTGTCAACAAACTCTCTTTCACTTTATAAAAGCATCCCTAAGTATAATTTCAAAGCAAATTTTACACCCCTTTGAACATTGTTAAATTAATATTTTGATCGAAGTGTCTCCTGAAAAATTCGGGAAAAAAGAGCGGTGTGCATTTGCAATTTGAAATGTAATGCCCACAATTTTAATTGCTCTTGTGTTGCCCAGAATACAAGATAATTTAACTTCCGAATGCCTGGAAATTTTAAAGTTTTTTATAATTATGAAATAATTTCGATATTTGCAAAAAATTTGATTGACCTTCGCTATTCTTCTGATTTTATGCCATCAATTCTACATTAATGTGACAGAGTGGCAAAAATTAATTTTTTTGAGCAGTTTGAAATTGCCGGCCATTCTCAAAGGCATCTCAAGGGAATGTAAAAACCTGCACATCCTTCCCCCTTTTCAGTGTTCCTGTACCCTAACCCCAATTGTTTGCACACATATTATTGTTATATAAATCTCGTTGCAATTAGGCAATTGTCCTAATGGCAAGGGTCAAGTCTAGTCAACGGTCACTCTTACACTGTACATACATGCACACAAGAAGAACATATATGATACAAAATGCTCTTATATACAATGACACTGTTAGATTATCAACCGCACCTTTGCCATAAGACATGGGCTAGTTTCACAAAATACCTACAGCGCTCCGTCCATCGCCGCACTCCGTCGTTAATCACCCGCTCTTCAATTTCATATACTGTTCAAAATCACGCTCCGTTAACACATCATTCACTTTTGCAACATATATACAACATATGACACAGTCGTGGAATATTTCTGGAATTGAATGATATCCGTAAGTATGCTTATCATTCGATTCCAAAATATTCTATCCCTACCATCAATTGTGCCCATATTAATGTGGCAGATCAGATCACGTACGTTAAATCAGGGATATATATAAAAGAACTGATAGATTTAACATGTCGTTTTTTCCTCATAAGATTAGAAATCAAAATAGACACGGGGTTAATTAGCATTGGTGCTGAAAACGTTTATTTTTCCGTTATCATGCATGCATCTTAAATATACCCATTTTTGTAACATATGTTCCCGCTTGATTTGAAAAGTGTCCTTTACTGGATATATCTGCATGGAAGTAGATTCTTGCGTAGCAACTTATCTTTGTCCGAGTGCGCAATCGAACTAATATCCGTGTTGATGTAGTTGTAATGATTGTACATGTATGGCTCGTGACCAAACATTCCACGACAAACCAATTCGGCGGCATTCGGAGTATTACGTAGATGTATAACATAACCAAAATTGTAATTATTCACGCGAAATCAAATAATCGAACTCTGGTCATAGTCCGTAATTTCTTTCAAGGTCATTTAACCAGCTTTCAAATGTAAAGAGGAATTATTAGAGCGGGAGAATATTTGCAGCTATTTGAGGAATTGGAAAAGAGAAAAAATTGGGAGAGAGAAGAATGGGAGAGGGGGATGTAAAATTGTGGGAGACAAAATGGGGAGAGAGGGGTGGACACGGTCCACGGGTGGTAGAAGGTGATGAGTAAGTGGACCTGGCGCCCGTGCACAATCGTTCTTTCGTCTCTTCGTCGGACATACCTTTCTTCTGGCGTTGGAACTCCTGAGTGGCGTAGCTCACAGTTGCATGCAGACAGAATTCAGCGATCAGTGAACGGAAATGAGGAGAGAGATTATTTTTCCTAGAAAACGTTTGGCGAAATAGGTTAAGTTGGATTTTAGGGAGCAGAGAAGGAAACCCTATCACCCATCGAACAGAACCAAGGACACCCAGCATTGACCGTTAGAGGGCTGCCCTTTTAACCGCGCGCGCGGCATCCGAGTACCTACGCATAGGATGACCATTGAAAGCAATTCTCCTTGGCCGAGATGCCAGCCCATCGCTTTCGGTTCTTTAGAAGTAAAGGGCTCTAATTTGCCCCCCCCCCCCAACTTCATAATGAGCCACGGGATAGGAATGGCGCGGCTACTAGAGTACTGACTCCGCATCCCGATGTCTCGGGATTGTACTCCGGCGGGACGAATTTTCTTTTAGTAGTGACAGCGCCCTGACCAGAGCCAGCCATCCATGCGTAGAACTCCGCCCTGATTGGATGTGTGAGAGTGACCTTTCGGTGTCTGTGCGCGTCGCCTCTTCAGACCTCACAAAGCGTTGCGTTTCCTTCTCTCCTCTCTTCCTCGATTACTTGCACTTCCAACACTGAGTTACTGAGCCCATTTTTCTGATAGTGCCGGCAACTTCGGCAATCGTCCGCGTACCCTCCACTGACTAGTTGCTTGGAAATAATTTTGGACAATGCATCGGATATCGCGGCACCCTTCCTACCTGAAGATCGAGAGATATCCAGTCCATTACAGTAATAGCATTTGTTTGAATCATGCCTACGAGAAGGGATGCATGAAAGGCCATAATTTTCATTATATATGAATTATCGTAATCCGATCATTTGGACCTTTTTCTGAAATTGCAGCAGTTGAAAAACATTTTCTCTAATAATAATTAAATGCATGTAAGAAATAAGTTGTCTTAATCTTTACCAATTAATTTGGTACAAAAATTTTATCTCTTAGAGAATTTGAAAATTTCGCTAAGAGATACTTTCTCGTGAAAATGCATGACCATATATATGAATTATGTTTTTTCCCAAAGTCAGTTCGTAATAATATTTTATATTGGCAGCTGGACACTGTAAACTATTAACGGGAATTATCGCATTTAATAGTGCCCTCCTCGCATTAGTATCACCTCAATCTAAAAGTTGTAACAATACGTTCAGCTTTTTCAGGTAACGTTCCAAGCATTTCTTACGACAACAATTATTCTCATATTTCATTTTATTTAAATTTAGAATCCATTTAAATGTAGTAGCTTTTTGACCGACAAGGTAGTCTAGTGAGTAGAGTGCTCGTCTGTTGAATTAAGGGTACTTGGTCCAAGTATGGCCTCCAATCCCAGTTAAACAGGATGTGTGTGTCGTTCTGGGAACCAGGGCCGCGTGGAAACAGCAGGTGGAACGGGAACGGACTTTATTGCCCGCTTCTCAGAGCGTGTTAATGTCACACACCGCCTGGCTCCGGGCCAGACTGTTCTTGTCACCTCTTTAATGAATATTTACTCATTTCAGTACCTCTGTGTCTCACGTTTATGAAAGTGTGCAACATATGTAATATCAAATTATTGCCTTTCTTATGAAATTTGCCATAATGAGCAAATTTTTCATTCCTACTTATATCGAATATTCTGAATATTAAACGAATTGAATCCTGTGATTATTATGGTAGAGCTCGTGGATTGACGGGTGGTAAGTGGATGGGGGATTGATCATTTTGCACTCCTATGCGAAATTTACTACAGCCTACAGGCTCTCCACAGACTAGTTAACATGGTTGCATACCTACCATTGATCGTTTCAGGGTGAGCGTAATTTTCTTTCGTGTGTAGGAAAATATCTAGAAAAACAACAACCCTTCATTTTGCTGGCAATTAATTTTTCACGTTTTCCTCTCTATTTAAAAAAATTGAATGTTTGAAACGAACTGCAAAACACCTAACTTCGACTTGAGGTAAGAAAAACGAGCAGTTCTAGTTTGGAGTGAATATTGGCATAATGCAGGTGTAAGTTACGATGTTGCCTACTACCATGAGCCTTTGGACGGGAAAAAATACCTCCGTCTCCAATCCACAGCGTAGTTGTCAACGAAGAGCATTAGCTCTCCTGAAATTAAGTTCTGGCTACGCCACTGCTCTAGGATAATTAGGCACGAAATTTATGATGGTGATTTACCATTATCTCATTGGTATTCTGTGGAATGACCCATGGCTGCTGAGTCGAAATGCTACGATACGAGAGCCTCCTAAGAAATGGTTAGTCCGCATTTTGTGAATTGTGTACTTGGAAGAAGAAACGGCCGAGAGTGAAAGTTAATGTCGGTTGAGGAGCAGGTGAGTAATTACTGGATGGGGGGACACAGCGCTCCCGGGTGACCCCCCTCTCCACCGAAGGCGGGCTCGGATGGGCAGCACGTTTCTCAACGGCGAGGGTGGTGGTGGAAGGATTGGGGATGGGGTGCTCAAAATTGACCCCACGCGGTCGGGGTGGACTATTCCTAGCGAGCGAAATCCTTGGAGCGCCTAGTGTGGAGGAATGCGAAGCAACCTCACCAGGTGGCAGCGCCGGCCACTTGCCCCGCGCGACCATTCGAATCCCCTCTCGCGAGATGACCCGTTCGCGCGCTCGAGAGGCACTTGCTCCCGCAGCCAAAGCGGAGGTATGTGCATCCGCACCCTTGCGAGTTGGTGCGTGGCTGAGGAAGTTGTGGATCGAATGCGGAATTCATCGTAATTAGGTGATGCGTCTTTTTTCGCGTGGTCTGAACAGCTATGCTTAATATTGCTTACCTTCGCGACAGCGAACTGCTCGTGGAATAAAATTGTCCTTAAATCAGTTTTTCCTGATACATTTCAACTTTTATATGGAGCGCAGTTTTGCACGAAGAGGAGATTTTTTCAGCAAGGTAAGATGTCAGGCCTTAATTTCAGTCTTTTGCGATACTGGTGGGAAAGAGGGTGGAAAAGTTAAAATGGACGAAAGGAAAACGAAGGAGGAATCGCTAGGGATGGCAAGGGAGGAGAGAGTGCTGTTGGAAGAAACTCATAATGCATAGTAATTGACAAATTGCGTACTTATAGGCGTGATATGGTGGAATTCGAACGTAATAATGAACAATTAATAACACTTTCCCCCTAGGTATTGATTTATTACACGACTAGTTTCGATGCGTTACATTATCTTCAGGTGACCTGGAAATTATGTAGTTGTTCGAAACCAGTCGGGTGTTAAATGAATATCTAATGGAAAAGTGTTCATCAATATCCTAGTGGTTTGTGAAATGCATACCGCGGAATAAATTTTTATTAAATGTAATTTATTTCTTTATTGTATTTCTTTATTTATACCCTGCAAGCCACCGCTAGGGTGTGTGGCAGGGGGTGAATACACACCAGAATAATTTTACCTGAATATGACCCTACTGCGGTCGAACTGTTTTTATGATCCCCTATCGTTTCTGGAAAAAATTAATCTTAAACCTGTTTTGCACTTAATATCTCTAATTTTATCGATATGATCTCTCTTACCGTAGTATTATGGGGGTAATAATACATTTTCAGCATCACTGCTCAAGAGGCCTCCTTCCGATTTATGCGAGAGCTTCAACCTGTAATTTAACCTTCGCTCCGTGAATGATTCCTAGCCAAGCTGCTCTAATATTTTGGAAACGCTACTGGGTTAATCATATCAACGTTTTACAAATCAAGCTCCTCTACGCTGCACGCGATCCAATTCGGCAATTAATCCAACTTCGTGAGGATCCCTGCACCAGCCTCCAGAGCACTTGGAATCCAATTAAAGACAAACGCAGGTCAGAGTGCACGCTATTACCCTGTAGACTGCGGAGAGTTATCCTTCGAATGCAGGCACCGAATATGTGCTTTGCACTTTCATACTGGAAAAAAACAAGACCCGGAATTCTGTATTTATTGATTTTATTTTAGTTTGTCGACTAATCAGGCATAAAATTATGCTAATGCAGCTTTAAATAAGGAAAGATATGGTTGATGTACAACATTATTATACATGATAAATTGCAGTCTAGTTGCGCAGAATGTTTGAAATAGGTATATAAGAACAAAATATATTCACCGACGGCTGTGCTTACCCCATATATACACTCGCGAAACTATACACAGTCGAAAGTTAATTATCTCCTAGGCCACTAGGTGTCAATTTGGGGGGTTTATTTGTTTTTCTTCCACGGCGATTCGACGGAATCTGCTGAAGCCCGACGTGATATGTGGAACGTTGGAATTTGAGCGCTCCCAAAGACATGATCTCCAGTTTGCAGGAGAGATTGGGGGGGGGGGGAATGAGAGGATGGAATATGGACGCAGTGCGCGCGCGTGAATGCGCAATCAGACGACGCTCGATGAGTTCTCGTACCACAGGAATTCGACCGGTTTCCTCCCGCGCCCGTCGCCGTATTGCCGCGGCTCGTGCCCTGGTCGGAGACCGAGCTGGCCGTCCGCCCCGGCGCCGCGGCCCCGGCGTCAGTATATCAGCGGAATAGTCGACCCGCGTCTCGCCCTCATCCTCGGCAACAACACGTACCAGAAGAGCAGCGCGAAGGCGAAGATGGAAACCACGACGGTCAGCGTTACTGTCAGTGGGGCAAGAAGGAGAGACAAGAGATGACGCATCGAAAGGAGGGTAAATCATTCGCGACGCATATTTAAGGTGGTCGAAGTTGCAACACACGCCGGAAATTGCGATAAAATTTCTTTGAAATTGGCACGATTTTACATCTGCAATTTTCGGCGCCGAACCGGAACCAAGAGCCCACCACTGGCAAGACAGGCAAGATCATTGGTTTTCTGCAATACAAATACGCAGACCGCGGAATTTTCTTTCAATGAGTATTTTAGACATTTTTCAAACGTCAACCATTTCAGGTAGGTTTTCGAAGGACCCATTGACTAAGCACTACTATAGTTTTCGCCCCAACTAACAAGACGCTAACGTCCAAACAATGAATCATTCTTCAGCTAAACACGCTATTGGAATAAAAATGAAAGAGTGATGATAAAATGGAAGCATGAAACTGGACGAAAATTAAGGAGTATGAGCATGAGTCAACGCATTTCTGAGTGAGAGCAATGGAATATGTAAGGTAAGAGAAAGGAGGTAATATGTGAAAGAAGAGACAAGTAAAGCCGTGAATTAAACAATAGGAAAAGGTTAAGAAAGCAATGGATTACAGAAGAAACCAGGAAGAGATGAGGAAGATAGGAGAGAGAAGAAAATGGAAGAGCACAGTAATAAGGAAGTAGAAGTACAATGAGGTAAAAAACTAGCAGAAAAAAAGAAATCTAAAAGAAGACGTGTGAGTACTAACTGTCAATGTAAAGTTAGGTTAATTCCTCTAGCCAATAAAAATAAGTTGAAAGGCTCAGGAGCTTTCCAACTTCTTTTTATGGGCTATAGGAGCTAACCTGTAAATTTAGAAAAAGAAATTTGCTTGAAAGAGCAAGGCAAGAATATGGAGAGTTTACGGAAATTGAAAGTGAAAGCATTATTATTATAATTACTTTTAATATCCAGCAAGCCATCGCTAGGGTGTTTGGCAGGGGTTGACACCAGACTAATTTTGACCCAAAATACTTTTCCCTCCTAGCGCGGTCGGACAGCGTTAATCCGATCTCTTATCGTTCGTGGGAAAAATTACACCTTAAATCTATCTGTTCTACACTTACTCTCTGTAATTTCATTAACATGATCTCGCCTGTCATAGTTCGATGGGACTAATAATACATTTCCAACATCCCAGCTAAAGAGACATCCTTCCAATTTATGCAAGAGATTTAATCTGTAATTTAACCTTTTCTCCGTGGGTGATTCCCCAACAGAGCAGAACAGAACAGAACATAGATCTTCTAATAATTTCAATACGTCACTCAGTTTATCATAACAACGTTTCAAAAATCTAGCTCGTCTATGTTGCATGCGATTCAATCCGGTAAACAATCCAAATTGATGAGGATCCGCACATTTTAAGTTTAATTCGAATCGCCAAGTGTCGCACCAGTGTTGCATAGCATTTAGGTCACCTGCTAAAGCTGCTTCAGCATGAAAAGAGAATGAAATTTGAGATCTAATCGTTGTTTTGTTTCCAAAGCATGGAGATACAAGTCCTCGACGCAAAAACCTAGCAGTATTGTTTGCCTTTGATCTTCTTAAAATTTGCCAAAGACACTTCAAACTCGAAAAGCACCAAGACCGTCAATATTTTATCATTTGAATCTTGCAAACATTACCTAGGCAGGCATAATTACACCGCACCTGATGATCACGCCGCCAATCAGATCACTCAGCAGACCGAACTAATACTCGTACTTCGCGGGCTCATGGGTTAGCGGATGGAGAAATCGCAATGGGCGCCGATTACATCCGAGATGCGAGACTGGATAGATGCCTAGCATTATAGTTCACATACACACGAGACGGTAGTAGAGGCGTGGAAAGACCTTGGGTAAGAATAAAAGCAGGCAAGGAGTTCATTCAGTCTGATATGGGAATGATGAATATTTTAGTGGGTCGAGGAGATTCAGCCATCGCGGAACTAAGAGGAGAATCAGTGTAGATAGATCAGAAGAAAATGAAATGAAGATTAATCCCAAGAAAGTGATAATAATGAGATTCTCAAGAAGTAGGCTGGGAAATGTTGATGGCGAAAAGTAGGTAATGTGGAGGACAAGAAACACAGTATTTGGACGAAAGACATTTTGGAAGAAAACTGGCTTAGGATAAAGGGTATCAGCATAATTAGCTTAAACAAATAATAATCTAAAGAGACTATGGTGTTAGAAAAACCGAGAATTTTAGCCTAGGCGGTATTAATCAATCGTACTGAAAATGCTGAAAAAAATAGTGAAGAACTTCATAGGGAGCGTGACATTATTACGTGGTTGTGGAAAGTAGTTCTTGTTAACGGGAGAAGACGAGCGATGTGATGGAGAAGATGAGTTTGAGAAAAGAGGCAAACTATGAATTGCTATATATGGAGATGGAAGAGAGGAAGCAGCTGGGGGAAATTTAAAAGGCAGAAAGAGTAGATGGAGCAGATTGTGAGAGAGTGTAGAATATGAAAAATTAATTGTGAGGAATGAGAACGTTAAGATACGAGAGGTGATGATGGATGAATTGCTTACAGTCATTTTTGACATGCTCTGAAGGAGGATATGAAGGACTTAAGTAGTCAGTGTTGAGGGCTACTTTTATTTCTCACAGGAGTTAGGGGAATATTTCAGAGAGGGCATTGGTTTCCAGGCTCCATCTTACAAACTCCTACCTGTACACCGTAGACAAACTGTAACAATTCCGCGTACTGCTCAAGAAGGGGATTGGGGAATTCCCAACCATGCGAGAGGGAAGAAAAAGTGTATTTTAAAAATAGAACCATAAGAGGATCGATGGGTGCTTACGTAACACCGCCTCGGCGGTATTGTCCATGCACACGAGGTGAGGCCCCGGCTCTTCCGGAGCGGTCGCGTACCGGAGTCCGAGCGTGGGGAGGCGGAGGGTACCGGCGCCAGGGTCGGTCATTCGGATGTAATCAGTCAAGGCGGCCACCACGGTCACACCTGTGAATCGGCAAAAGGAAAAGAAGAATTTGCATCATCAAGCGCAACTAAGATACGGGCGGATTCCGTCACTACCTTGCAAAAACGTAGCCCAAGGTTTCTACATCAAGAAAGGCTAAATGTTTAAATTTTTCCACAGAATATTTAAATTATTGGTCCACTGACTACTTGGAATTTTGAAAATATCAAAAAAATTGGCCAGTGCCGAAATAAAAAAACAGCTATGTCGATTCCACTTAAGTGGCATTAACATAGCTGTTTTTTCTTTCCGTAATGGCTAATTTCCACAAAGTCAAGCCTGAAACTATGAAGTTTATTTTATTTTAAAATTGACCAGGTTGGAAGCCAAAAATAATTTCATTTTTCCATGTAGAAATGAGTGAATGATATACATTTCCGCGCAGCAGAGCTACATTTTACTCATCGGGCGAAGGAATGGGAGTGAAGTCGCGGGAAAAACATTCAGTTTTCTTATCATCACAAAACTTCCTTTATTATTCAGTGGGAAAACTGAATAATTTGCGTCATGAAATTTTTCGTTGATTTTAATACATTTTTCGGTTCGGATTCAGCATAAACCATATTACTGTTCTTTTCCGTGGCTTTTCCGCATTGCAGGAATTTCACAGATTGTAAAAAATCATTCACCTTGATCGGGGTTTGAAATGGGATCCTTCGATGCCCGGTCGAGTGCTTTAAAACCAATTAAACTCCCGAGGTGTCCCCTTGCACTGTGGATTTCTGGGGGTTCTAAAAAGGATAAGATGTTCTGACGGATTACCGTGCGTTCCATATCGCATGTGATCATAGTCGTGGGCGTAGCGTCATACTACCTTGATCAAAAAGTTCCCGGAATTCATTCAGAAAATTAAAAATACAAGTTTATTCATCTAAATTTATATTGTCCCCTTCAAAGTAATCCCCATCGACTGCAACACACTTATGCCAGCGCTTGATCCAATCCTCGAAACATTTTTTATATTCGGTTTTCGGTATGTCCATCAGTGCTTCCTGCGATTTTTCCATTACTTCCTCTCGGCTGCTAAAACGCGTTCCCCGTAATGGTTTTTTTAACTCGATTGAACAGAAAGAAGTCACAGGGAGCCAAATCAGGTGAATTCGGTGGCTGTTGGATGGTATTTGTTGCATTTTTCGTCAAAAAATTACGAATTATGATAGCACTGTGCGACGGTCTCGACGCACTGTGCGACGATTTCTGGTCTCTTTCGCCGAATTGCTTCACGCAAACGTCTCATAACGCCCAAATGATACTCTTTGTTTACTGTCTGGCCTTCTGGCAAAAATTCATGATGCACTACACCGTTGTAATCCATGAAAACCGTCAGCATTGCCTTCTTTTTTGACTGAAAACGACGTGGTTTTTTTGGTCTCGGCTCATTTGGTGAACGCCATTCACTTGCCTGATGTCTGGATTGCGTGTCGTACTCATAAACCCACGTCTCGTCTCCAGTAATGATCCTTTTGATGAATGTGGGATCGGATTCAGCCTCGCAAATCATGTCTTTTGCGACGTCAACACGGTCTCTTTTTTGCATGAAATTGAGGTCTTTTGGCACCAACTTTGCTGCTACACGACGGAAACCCAAATCATTAACCACAATGTTTTGGGCGGATCCATAGGCAATGTTCAAGTCCTCCGCTATTTCTCTGATGGTTAATTTGCGGTTATTGACCAACATTTCTTTTACTTTATCAATTTTTTCACCGACTTTCGATGTCGATGGTCTGCCACTGCGTTCATCATCTTCGATTGACTCACGACCACTTCTGAACCGCTCGTGCCACTGGTAAACGACCGTTTTTTTTTAGAGAATCGTTGCCGAAACACTTTTCCAACATTTCCAACGTCCGTGCGCCACTAAATCCGTTTTTTACGCAAAATTTAATACAAGTTCGTTGTTGCAAATTTAAATCCATTTCTGCAATTGTAAAAAATCGCCAACACACACAGAGATAGATGTACTCTTGGCTACGTAACTTTTGCAAATGTCAAGTTATGACACTAAGATTTAAAGGGAATATCAACAACAGATGTACCAATTTTAAAAAAAAAAACAGAACTCAAATCGGAACGATGGGACCGCCACACGGTGGTTATTCCGGGAACTTTTTGTTCAAGGTAATAGGTTCACGAAGTCTAAGTCAACTTTTAAGGGCATATTAGGTGTTTTCCATGGAAAATTTCGAAGAACTGTAGGGTCGGCCGCTTGAATCGCACTATAGTGCAAGAATTTCATAGCGCAAAAATCATTCGTCTTTTCTGGGATTTGAACTCAGATTCCTCCATTTCCTGACGTGGTGAACGATTTTTTCGCTTTTGAAATTAATGTATTTCAGTGCACATCAAGCGGACACGATGCCTTTGACGTTGTTGTTGCGGAACTCAACACAGTCCAAATTCTCGCACTTTGGGATGGGCAAGGTGAGTTTTTCAATCCGAAATTGAAACGTTATTGGATAGTTTCTATATCCGAATAAAATATTTTAGATTGAAACTAGCTTTGTTAACAAATTATTTCCGATGCCAAAAGACCGTGAATGCAAGTCATCAAATTATCACTTATTTTATGATCGCATTATTCACCTTTTAAAAATGTTTCTATACAATTAAAAACTCCTCTCTGAAAATCGCCATGTGCCCTGACGTTTGTTGAGGCCTGATTTAAATTATTAACGAGTTAACCATTTTAAAACATCGAGATAACTGTATTGATCTAATTTAATTTCCTTATTTTATAATTTTCGTGCTCTAATTCAGCCATGCCATCGACCAGCCAAACTTTCTCGCCGTTGCCTGACAAAACAAGTTTCAAAAATGCTTGTGACGACGTTGAAAACTAATTCTCAATAATAATTAGCAATACTTGCGGGTCAAATACTGTGAATAAACAAAGTTAGGCAATAAATGATATTCATACGGTACCAATTAGATCTTCGCACTTCCCTTTTGCGGATGGGCCTTCCGAAATCGTGGATATTCATTCATATTTCATTCACCACGGATATCATATTCATATCACCCAATTACACGATTATATCATGTAAAAAAGTCCCCCTACACTTGCGCTACAATACAACTTTCCTATACGTGCGGTGAATGGTAGGGATCTTATGCAGCAGCACACGAGAGGGATGGCGATGGAGAGGAAATTAATTAGGAAACCTCGACGAAAAGAGATACCTCATTCACACAACTTCTCTCTCCTTTGTTTGGAAATCAGTAGCTATCATAAAGTTGTTTACTCAACGGAGTGTTCGTTTCCTTTTGTATTCTTTAATAATATATTTTCTTCGAGTTACAGTCTTCAAAGGATCATAAATACTATAGGTATGCTATCTGAGTCTGCTCATTTACCTTTCCCGCGCTTTAATTTTGATGTTTCCGAAATTTTCGAGGTGTGTTAAAAAAATAACGAGAAACAACGAATCTCGTACTCGCAAGATAAGCTCATTGCGATGAAATCATTGTCCCATTGTCACAATCATAAGAACTTACAGTGCAAGCTGATCTCTAGTCCTAATCTCTTCCATATAAACCGATAATATTCTATTATTTTTCTTAGGATACTATAATGACTTTCCATCCCGATGACCAAGGTTCGAATCACGGTGGTAGCAGGATTTTTCAGATCCATCCCAATACCTAATTCCCTCTTCTCTGAGGAACACTTTAAGTCAGTACTCCGTTCGTTGGATAGTGCGTTAAATTGTGTGACACTTCGGCGTCTTTCACCAAGAGTAGGCTAATGCCGACACTGGGATTCTCTCCACCCTTTCTCACACTGCCTAGAAATCTTAAAACTTCCAAACTATCCACTTATTCTTTATCTATAGCGCCATGATTTTGCTTCGCATCATGGAGCCATGATCTGTGGTGTCACAAATGATCTCACCTATCGGTCACCTCTCCCTAATAACAACTGCCATTTATTTTTATTCCCACGGCCTGTACTTTCCACGCATGCATCTTGAAACAAAACGATAAAGTAGAAGCAACTAACAGATATTTCGTGATAACCGCCAGAGAAATCCAAGAGAGCAGAAATGAAAAAGCGGAATGACAATTTTATACGTACTTTTCATCAGTGATGTTAGCAAATACCTCGTATTCACAAGTTATTATTAATTCGTAAATTTCATCCGAGCGTGAGTTGTTCAGTGGGCAGTTTGTTAGTGTAGGTAACCTAGTTTTAAGACACTATAATATGCAATCCTGCTTAATCACCTTTACTAGTACCTCGAGGATAAAAACCTCGGTGGCCTGTTCGCGCATAAAAATTAAAAAAACCAAGTTCACGAGTAGAAATTTGCAAGTCCAGCTAACGAATAATTGATGTTGCCAATAAATGGAATTTTCGTAGCCTCGGGGATTGGATGGTTAGTCAAACCACCACTGAATGATGAGACCTATGACTCCGTAATCTTTTAGGACTCGTAAACTTCTTGGCGTCACGCTGGAGCGCCGCCCCCGAGGGAACTCTCCCCAACCGGGTGCTCGTTAATATACTTTTATTGGACCATTGGAACTGATTACCCACGCAGCATGAATCTACGCCGAAATCCGCTCAATTTCTCCCGCGAATCAAATCACAAGCACAATGGATACGATACGAGTAAATAGTCTCGATAATGAGTTCAAATGGAGAACCTCACAAAAATTTAAAGAATAATTCTCAAGAGAGTAGGCAAAATGTAACAAATTAAATTTAATAAACTTGTCAATATATTTAATTCTGGATTATCTTTGTTTGTTGATCAATTTCTTTGAATTATAAATACACGCCTTGAATGAGAAAAACAATCAAAGAATAGAGAAATTAATGAAAAGAGCACCTGGTCAGAATGGAACAACCAATAATACCAAATACATGTAATGTATGAGTATGGACCATATGGGAGAACATCAATGGGAAGATCATGAAAAAAATGAAGGAAACAATACTTTTGAGTCTAAATACGAGTAAGAGCCTTACGCTTCGAGAAAAGAAGACAATTTCTCTAAATTAGCACCAGAAAATGTTTTTTAAATGGAAATAATTAATTAATTGTGCCATGTTGTCAGTTGCGGGTCGGTGCAATCGTTCCTTTCGCTTTCTTTGCACCTTAAAAATGGTTCTAGTGACCCGTAGTGGCTCTTGACCTTATCCTCGGGTTTGTTTAATCCATACGCTTTGCTATTCATCGATTTCCTAAGGAGTTGGACCAACAGATTTGGCACCACGCCTATGGTGGGTGTAAACTCCATTGGAACACGGAGGCGGCATTCGGATCTTCGAATTTCGGGTATTGACTTACTTTCGTATTATTATTCTAAACTATCTTCTTTGGTCAAGAAACTTAAAATATTCATCGCATTTCTTTCCTTTGCTTAAATAAGTGACTAAAAAACCAAGTGTATATCCTACAATTAATATCACTTGTTATCTCGCTTAAAACCTGCACTATTTCCTCTATTCAATTCTCATGCTGGTATATTTAAATATGTATTTAATTTCATTTTCAACCCTATAATTCGTAACAATCGCTATAGAAAAAATTATATAGCATTTATAATAATATACTTGAATATCAATCTAAATGTTGATCATCCCTACTGGCTTAAAGAATTTTGAAACTTCAAATGCATAATTCCTTCCATTGAACTTCAAACCGAAGATTGCTTTCCGTTAGGTTTTCACTGATTGTTATCGTCGGAACTTTCCTTTTACTTTCCCTTCTATCACGCTTCTGACAAATCCATTTGTCACTAATTTTTCCCGAATCTCCCGACAACTTTATGCTTATTAGACTGGATCGCGTTAATATTTAGGGAGAGAAGAGCAAAAACAGAAGTTACATGCAAATATCTAGGCATTGGTTTTGGCACTGTCAAACTGAGGCACATGTCCCACTATCAAATAATAATGCGGAACCGCTGACCCGCAAACGCTGCCTATTGGAGCACAGCGTCTACAAAATTTGGAAGGACAAGGACGTCTACATTCAAGGGCACCAATTCGGATCCTTCCGAGCACGAGAGAGAGAGCTCTCGAGTTTATTTTACGCCAATTCAATGGACCATTTGGCCCAGGCCACCATCCCGCGAAACACATCTCCCCCCCCCCCCCCCCCCAACACACATTTTCGAGCCGAACCTTTTTTTTCTTTCCTTCGCTCTTAGTAAGTCCCAGCGGTCAATCACCTTTCAGCTTGCGACTCTGCGACCCCAGCGTAACTTCCACGCATGATAGGGGCGACGCCGAAAACCGATCTCCGTTGACAACGAGGTTTGTGATTGCAGGGCTTCATGCTCGCGTGGGCAGCGATTGACGGGAGAGATAAGGAGAGGAGAGCGAGATGATAATGAGACAAATGGGAAATGACGGAGATACGCGTGCGAAGACGGAATAATTTAATACCCAACACCATTAGAGATGGTTATTACGTCAATTTTTGGCATCCAATTCATCATTTGAATATCTAAATAATATCATTTACCAAATTAGGACTCCAAAATCTTCCTGTCATGTGATATTTCATGTTTCGACATCCATCGCTTCCTTTATCTCTCGTATAAGCTCTTCCAGCACTTTTTTGGCGATCCATTATTAACTTTTTGTGCCTTCTGTCAGCATTACCGATTTTCAAAACTTTGCGAAAGGGAAGGAAGTAATAGCAATTTGAATTAGGGGAGGGGAAGGGTCATACATTTGAACGAATCAGAATAGGTCAAAAAGAGGGTACAAGGTCAAAGTCGTGGAAGCACCAGAAAAAGTATTCAATCGTGGAGGGAGATGAAGGAGAGAACGTTATTTCGAAGATAACTAGTAAGTTCCATAAAGTGAGACATGAGACTTTCACAGTGAAAGAGAGGTTATATGTACAGTGGCTCCATGGGTATACGATGCATGTAAGTAGATACTCTGATCCTATTTGATTTTAGTGCTTTTGTGCTTATAGTGCTTTTGATCCATTGAACACCACATGTGCACATGAGTCGTCTTTTGAAGTTAAAACTCGACGTTCTGCTAGTTTAGTTCATATCTATCTAATCTTTTGGAGCTTCGACTTCAGCGTAAAGGTGGCCGTTTCATTAATCTTCCAAGATTAGCATATCATCGTGAACCTGAAGACCAAAATATGCATTTCACCAAGCCTTTCTGAACATTATGTTTTCCTGAGCCCGATGGGCGTAATAGCGTATTTTGTTTTAGTGAAGTCAAACGCTGTTGGGTGTTACTTCGAAGATTATGAGGAGGGTATGAAATATTGTGATTCTCATGCCGATTCGATATTATCGACAAAAGAGTGCGCCTGGGTGACCGAAGGAAAATATGGAAACGTACAGGCTCGTTTGAAATACGGAATCTAAATTATTCTTCTGCTTTTAATGTCTATAATAAAATATCCCCTGCTCTATCATAACCCAAAATCAAGAAAGGTAAAACTGGAAGGCGGAAAATCATACTTTAATTGAACATTTTCCGTATCGTTCCGGAAAAATGCAAAATTGTTGTTTTTAACGCATTTCCCAAACATAAACGCGAATGTCTTTTTTAGGTATATCAGTGCAATCGTTCAAATGGCATTTTAAAGCATTAGAATTTCAAAAGTTGTTTCATTGCATCAAAGAGTTGGGTAATCCCAAAAGTATCTATGTCTCAATTAATTGTTCAAAACCGTCCCTCCGTCTTCATGGTGTGTTAACCTTCGAGTGGTGGGTTAATCTCCGGGGGGGGGGCGACCACCTTCGCTCCACCACCCACCTCCCACGGTCCCCAGCAACGCACCTCAAGCCTCCACCCTTCCGTCCTCTCCGCGGCCCCCTCCCCCGGCTCTCCCTTCCTCCCTGCATTCCCATCCTCTCCTTCCCCACTCCCCGCCCCAATCCTCTCTCTTGTCCCGCAATCTTCAGCTAAACAAGTGTCGTCATCGGCAATCATGTCCCACGGAGGTGGCGCGCGATCTTCTCGGTGCCGCCGAAATAGACGCGGCGGTTGCCGAGAGACCTGGACCTGGGAAAGGGGCGACTGAGGGGGAAGAACCATTGTATCCGAGAAAGGAGGCGCGAGCAATTTAGTGTTTTGCTGCCTCGATACCAGATAAGCCCCCTAAGTAGTTAGATCGGCCTTGTTATCTTCTTTCGTTTGAGAGTTATCAGAGCGTTCATTATTGCGTCATCGTTTCATTACTGGACCGAGGGTCACTAAGTGGCATGATACCTCAAGGAGGATTAAATTGTCCTTATGTTACGCGAGGCTTTTGGGGGGGAAGAGTGATGTACTTTCACTTTTTCCGGTGGAAAATCTCCTCGCAGAGTGCTAGGTAGAATTTTACGTGAGGTTTTTTTTAATTTCAATAAGTAATTATAAAGAAATAAATTAAATAAACTTTGATTGCAAATATCGCACAAAAGAATTAAACAGTCGCTTCAGAATTATTAATAAGCAGCTATCAGCATACTAAAATAGCGATACTTTTCATTTCACGATGTATTCAGAAACCATTGAAATAAGAAACGATTTTTCCTTCATGTGAGTGTATTAACTCCAGTACCAATACGTAACTGAAGTGATCAGTAGATAATAAGAGTTAGAAACGCTTTCTTTATAGGTGACGGATCGATAAATTAATAATCTCAGCAATAATTGCGTACGTAAGAGAGGGGATGCGAATCTTGCAATATCCTTAATAAAGGAGGGAGGAGTAAAAAAGTCGAAAATAATATGGCCATTAATTGTGTTCCCGCGTCAGGCTTTCGTCAGTATTCGGCAGAGGGACGGGGGAGGCGAGAAGTAAGGAAGCAATCGTAACAAATCCGCACGGGAATCTTAAAACGATGGTGTCGGGAGGAAAACGTTTTACTTTCCTCGAGGGGTATGCTGAATTTTAAAGCTCGCAGAAGGATGTCAGCACACTTCTCAGAGGAAATGACTGGCAGGCTGGCGGAGAGGGGGTTCGAATCCCGTAGAATTGTGGTTGCTACGCATTTTGGTAGTTTGCGCTTCGCTTCAAGTCACTCTACGAGCATTAAAGTTGAGATTATATGATTGTAACGGTTGCCCTCGGCCATATTAGTATTTGGAGGGGTGACTAAAATGGGAAAAAGAATGGAACATAAAGCTGTAATTGTATATACAGGTTGTAGGTTCCTGTAGGTCCCTGTAGGTTCCCACTCGGGTTTGCGTAGCGCAATGACCCCCTCGGCACGCCGGGGTCGGCACGCCCTCTTTTTATTGTGTGTTCCACTATTGTTTACAATAAAGGTTCCATCCTTTTCTTACCTTCCTGTCCCTACGCCAAAGATTATCACCCAGCAAAAGAATTTAAAATATTTATTTCACGGCGATGGTGGCGGTGTTTCATCTTTGGTGGAATTGTTATTTAAGAGGATATTTCTTTCCTCCAAAAACATGCGATGATTCGCATGCCAAAATGACGCTATGGCTTAATTTTTATGAAATTTGGAAAACGTTTCCAATGCAACTATTCGTTTTAGTTCCGCTCCCGCAATTAAAGTTCCAAACCGGTAATATTAATCTTCGCAGTCCATTCATTATTCGTATGTCAGATTTCTTCGTAATTTTCGCTGAGTGACGAGAAGGGATGAACGACTAGAAATGAACCGGACTTACCGGAGAACAAAAATATTTAACTTTTTGTCATTCGAACAGCTCGTCAGATGGAAAAATGGCCAAGCACTTTTTTCCAGCCATATCTCCGTTTTTTAATCGTTGCATTACAGTTGTACAATGTGACTCCTAGGCTCAAAATAATTTATGAGCAGGTTGAGTTTAAGTTGGAAAGGAGACAGCGGTAGGCTAGGGTATCGGGCGCCGTCCATATTTATTTAATGCTCGATGATTTGAGCAAAAAGATTAGGACGCCGGAAGGTTAGCACGCCCAGCGTAGGCGTGCAAATTGGTTGTCGCTCACCTTTGTCTTTGGCGGTGTCAAAGTTGCCCAAACCGGTCTTATTGTAGAGCAGATGCGCGGGAAGGGCGATGGTGATGTTCACCTCACTCGTCAAATCCAAATATTGAAGCTTCATGTCACTGTTAACGTATGACATGGACTTAATTTTCACTTTTTTGTCATTGGTAACCGTATGTGTCACATACAGTCCTGAAAAAATAAAAAGAACTTCAAATGTAAACCACTACTTCATCGATACGGTAAACATTAAAAAATCAAAATAACCGCATGATTCAGTGCACAATTTCAATATCACAGCAACATAGATAAAACGTTATGGCCAAGTTCTAAGGAGTAAGACAAGCAGAAATATGAAACAAGAAAATTTTGCTACAGATGATTGGTTTTATGGAAAATGATGGGACTCTTAGATATAAGTTCCTCTGCGAATTTACCCGAATGCCTTGCAGACCGGCGTAAAAGCGTACGTGTTCGAAGGTTGTCCTGAAAATAGTCTCTACGGAAAGAGAATGAAACCCAGAGTCAGTAAAAATGCCATTATGATTTATTTTTTTGGCCTGTTATTTTTCTTTTCCTTCTATGTAGTTTTTAAGTACTCTTTAGGTCATATTATTATTTATTATTATAGGTAATCCACCGGTTAAGGTAGGTCATGGATGGACACAACTACCGAATAAATATCTTGTCTCTCCTCAAAAAACACAACACCATATCCTAACCTAAAGCAAGCTCTCCATTTCTGTATACTCCCTTCCTCCCTTCATCCCGTCCAATATCCCTATTCTATTCCTGCCCTTCATCGTTTGCTTAAGTGTTCTCCCCTCTATCACAGTTTTCGACATCACACTGCCGATCAATACGCTCTTCATCAATTTTCCCCTCATCTTTATGATTTATCCCAAGCCTCGCGAACCATACCTAGCACTTCCTCATTTGTTTTCCTTTCGGTCCACTTCCCCTTATCCATCCTTCTCGACATCGACATTTCAAAAACCTCCGATCTACCCCCGTCACATTGCTTTAGTGACCACGTTTCCGCGCCGAACATAACCATACTTCATATCTAAGTTTTGATGACTCTTTTCTTAACATCATTTCTCAACATCACTGTCATCAACTCCATCCTCCTTGTGAAATCCTCTTTGCCTAGCGCAATTCTTCTCCTTACGTCCCTACCACTTTGACCACGTTTGTCAAAAACACTTCCGAAATACGTAAACTGTTCCACAGGCTCTAGTTTTTGCCCTCCTATTTTAATGTTTAGTTTAGCCTTTGTATCTCTGGTAAATAGCATAAATTTGTTTTATTAATATTGATACTCATCCCATATTTATCGAACTGAATTTCCAATTCACTTAGCCATGCTTGCAACCCCTTGGACAACTAACAAACCAAAGCCTGATCTTCAGCAAGCCTAAATGATTTTACGAATTCCCCTCCGACTTTCATTCCTACCTCCAATTCTTCCCATGCCTCATTAATCATTTCCTCCGCATATGCGTTGAACAGCACCGGTGATAATTGGCAACCCTGCCTTAAACCTCTTCCTAACACTGCCCATCCGGACTCTCCGTTCCCCACTCGCACCTGAGCCGTCTGAGACATGTACAGGTTGCGGATCAGTCTCCTGTCCCTCCAATCCATTCCTATTTTCTGCAAATTACTCATATGTTTTCTCAATTGACTCTATGAAAAGCCTTTACGTTATCTACGAAACAGGCAAATGCGTCCTGATAGCATTCTATATTCATCTCTATCATTGATCTCAATACTGCGATGGCATCGCGCGTGCCTCTCCCCTTCCTGAACCTAAACTGATCATCCCCTTTGCCCTGCTCCTTTGATGGCAAGGGGTTGGGTCAGGGTTGATTATCCTGAGAACCATTTTAGCTGCGTGCGAAATCAAACTTATAATTTTGTAGTGCTCATATGGACTACTCTAAACATAAAAAACTATAGTTTTACCAGAAGCGCAGTATTCAACCCGAAGGTCGGTTGGGTGGTAGAGTTCACCCAGTACTAAGCCCGTCGGGCGCGGACGTAGGGGGGCGTAGTTCCTTTATTGTGCCGGTTATGGTTTCCCAGAAAGATCTGGTACCTGAAAAATCACATGGCTTGGGTGGAGCTTTGCGCGGGAATCGAACCCGGGACTCTCCGGTCAGCAGTCCAACGCTCTACTCTCTGGACTACCGCGACCCAAGACACAAAATAATCACTCTCCTCTTTTTGTTAACTTTTGATGTGTATTCTCTCCTTGGAATATTTACTATCCCTAATTTTTCTATTTTCATTTGTTCAAACTTATTATTCTCCCTTCACCCACCAATCCTTCGATTCCAATTTTTAACCAGAATTCCTTTTTTATGCAGTGTCCAGTCCAATTCATTTTTCTTTTTCTAATAATATTGTCCTTTTTAGTATTATTGCCCTTTCTTGTAAGTAGTAATAAACTAAATATATGTTTTATACCAACTTGGCAAAAAAGGAATAAAATCAATATCTAGTGTGAAACAGCGTCAAGCAAAGCATTTTACCATTTCATTTGAGTGTAGATCGAGCGCAGTTGAGCTGAGGGTGACGTGGAGAAATGATTGGGTCCCAAAAAGGGGGCCTTTGCTCTCGAATCAAAATTAAAGCCTAATGTCTCCGTAATTTATTCTCCAGCGGGATTGTCGTGCTTGCGTGAATAATATATCTGGAACAAGATGAGGCCCACGCGGTCAGAAATAATGATTGCGGGTATACTCGGGATAAATGATATTCTGCATGCTGTTATCTCTCCGGAATGAATGCAAATGAGAGAGAAGGCGAAAATAGTCTCCCGAAGCTTGAGGTGATGCGTGCCGAAAACAGCGACAATGCTCGATCGGCGACCGGTAAGTAAAATTCGCGTCTCACAACAACAGCTTCCCATTCGGCTGCCTGGCTGGAAAGCCACTTCACGCAAGACACATTAATTTCTAACCTTTGGGGCGTAGTTCGTTCACAGTCACGAACTAATGAAAATTAACTGAATCAAATTTCATGAATATGTACTTCATTCGTTTTGCAAAACTTACAAGCAAGTAAAATCTTTCGTACGCGTACTTCTAAGAGACGCAAAATCATGGAGTGCCATGGTATTATTTCGTAGTTTTTTTCAGTGCCCTCCTGAATTTTTAAAATTTAGAGAGACCTGTAAGAGACTCTCTATTAAAAAAACAGGAATGATTTTTTGCGTTCTATTTAAACTGAAGCATTTAAACGAAGTTTTTTCTCAAAATGACCGAGCTAGATCATTGAATGCTTATTTTAGCGAGAGCCTCAAAATTGGAACTGTTTATTAAATTGACTAGAAAGAAGGAATAATAAACAATAGAATCGAGTAGTTAGTCCAATCAAAATTGTACTTCAGCCCCAGGAGCATGTAATTAGCATGGCATGATTAAGGATGGGAGGCGATAAATGAAGGAAAATGCAAATATTTACAAGGAGATTTTTAAAAAAAACAAGACATCTCAGAGACGTTTTAGTTTTCTTGGCCAGTCGCAAAATAACTTCAAGCAATATATAAATGTTGACAACCAACTATTTTTCTTTCGCAATCTAATACCACATTAAAACTGTTCTCAAAAGCGAATGCATTTAAAGTTGAGGAAAACACCAAGTTTCATTATCTAATTCATTACACTAATTAAGGCGCTTGGAGATTAAACTCGCTTAGGAACAGTGGGATTTTTCGTCTTAACTTTCATAATTGAACATCCAATATACTTCAATGCCACACTAATTAAAACTTAAATGCGCAAGTTCAGGATACACAGAAAGAACTCTTTTAAGAGTTCATTCTGAATTCTGCTCAAATTCCATTATAAGGCACAATAAGTCACACGTACATTCTCAGAAATTCTTGAAATCGCCGATCCGTTATTATAATGGATTCTGAAATCTTAAAAATCGCCATATTTATACAAATGATTAGGTGAAGATGAAACACGTTCATTTCCGCGGAAATATTAGTAACAGGCAGCAGCTACGGCAACGAAGTTGTAACGGCGGTAAGAATTTTGCAAAATTGAAAAAATGCGAGTGTATCAAGAAAAATATTAAAATTTATTTACAAATTACTGATGAATCAGTTGATCCTTAATATTTTCGTAAACTACACTAAGCATTCGGAAGAATCAGTTGCAACTTTGTTTTTAGGGAAAACGATTTAGACGGTGTGTAACAATTACATAACAATTATTCCTCTAAGTACACCATGGAAAGAATTTGATAATATATTGATTGAAAGAATATGTTTGCCAATACTGGTCACACTGCGGAGCGTGGGTTGATTTAATGCTGGTTATGAGCGGAGCCGATATCATGTTTGCATACCAGGGAGTTCATGCCTGAGAAATACATGAATGTACTAAAGATTTAACACGTACTGTACATTTGTTGGTTGGGAAAAGACAGAGCACACAGTATATAAAGGGGAGAATAGGAAGGTTTTGAGAAAATGCGTTCAATGAATAGATATTTAAGTATGTATAAAAGCGATGTATGACAATAGAGCGGTGAGTTTACTCTGTGCATGGGGCCTTGGGTCAATGGTTTGAAAAAGAGCATGGCGTGATGCAACGTGGTACAACGTCGTGGTTGCGACGGGTGGGATTGGGTGGGTGAAATCTTTGGACAAATAAATGCCCCCGTTCTTCTACACGCTGGCAATGAAATATTACTGGCTGATAGCCCACGGGGCCTTCCTGAAGGGCTGAAAATATTCAATCAGGAGACGGAGAGAATGAAATTGACGGTTAATGCATCCAAAACTAAGGCAGTTGCATTTGATGAGGAAAATGGAAAGGATGATTTCATTGTGAGTACAAACAGCGAAATAAATAACAAATTAAATTGTATGATTGTACGTACCTTAACAAAATCATTACAAAAGATATTAGAACAGAGAAAAAAATCAGAAGGCAAATGCCTGTTGAAAGCTTACAAGATTCTCGTATCGGTAGCATATGGAGTATTATTATTAAGTAATCTGCCGGTTACGTTAGGGTTTGGATGGACACAGCTATCAAATAAATATTTTGTAACTCCAAAAAAAACGTAACCCATCATCCTACTCTACAAGTCCCTCTTCATCTCTGTGTACTTTCTTCCCCCCTTCAATCTGTCCAACATCCATTTTCTATTCCTGCACTTTCCTCGTTTGCCTAACATTCTCCCCTCTATCACAGCCTTCAACATCCCACTGCCGATGCACAACTACGCCGTACATAACTAGGCTCCACGTCAAAGTTTTTACGAGTCAACACTTCCCATCCGGACTCTTCGTTCCCCACTCGCACCTGAGCAGTCTGAGACAAGCACAGGTTGCGGATTAGTCTCCTGTGCCTCCAGTCCATTCCTATTTTCCTTAAGAAAAAACTAATATATAACATGACAGTTGATATAGCAGTACATAAAAGTCAACTCTATATATAGCTTACGCCTCTTTGTATAAAATATGACTTTTGAAGTCTGTTTACGTTTAGCTGCCAAATGAAAAATCGTAATTCAGCTTTCCATCGAGTTTCTCTTCTGTAGCGCTTCGCTAAGCAAGAGCATTTTGCTCTAGAATATCTGCTACAGAGAGACTTCGTAACAACATCCATGCCCCCGAGCATTTGCAATCGTATCTTCTGATATGAATTTCACTTAATTCACGCTGGAATAACATTCTAATTAAAACGCTGACAGGTTAATGACGGTTATCAGAAGGTGGAGGACAACCAGTAGGCATGGAAGGTCGGTTAATCATTCGGTATGTGGGAGAGATCTAAAATCGGTTATGCAAATATCGTGAACAATCACAACCTCACTTATGAGTTCTTATGCTCACAAAATCATAATCACATATTACTCATATACGTGGACATGATCGAATGAATGAACAAAGCGTGTCCATAGTACCTCCAAGTGTATTCGTTGAAATTTTAGGATTTTTGAATTTTTGGAAATTTTTTTAGGGAAAACCTCACTTTCCTCTGTCAGGTACGCACAGGTAAATATTAAGTGAATAAATTACAATTCTTTATGTTCATCGATTATTCAAACAAAAAATGTGAACGGAAATTTCGTTCAAACTACGGGTCTTTCCGCTTGTGACATCCAGAAATATGACGATTCACCCTCTGCGACTACATGCGGCAGCTGAAAATGGCCCGCGAGGCCCCCAGACCCTCACATTACTCAGGCTGATCCCTGTCCCGTGCAACGACAAACGCAGATTTCCACTGAATTTCCCTATTTCCGCAGGTTCAGGAAGGTCTGATGTCTTCGTTGCCCAATAATTCACTGGATATTGCGGGATCCATTATATTGTTCAACAAAAATTACTTGGAAGTGAGCTGGTTGATGCCGCTAGGACAATCAAAGGAGATACTCTAGTAACGGTCTTATACGAGGGCTGTCAAGAAAGTAGCTTACATTTTGGCTAAGTATGGTGGTAGTCGATGGCTAGAGCCACCTTCTTGGTGTCTAAAGGTCCCAATACTCAGTACACATCCTTCTGTGGTATGTGCAGACTGTTCTACTTTGCTCATTGCATACTGTTAAAATGTACGCTGCAATAGAAAATCCCTCGAGTTGTGAAGTGCGATATGTGATTAGGTTTCTACTGGGAAAAAAACCACAACCCAAGTGAAATTCAGAGGTAATTATCGTTGTGTACGAAGTATACGGAGACGGAATAATGAGTGAGGGCGGATTGAGGTAGTGGTGCATTACGCTTAAAAATGGCCGCACCAATGTTCACGACGAGGACAGCAGTGGTCGGTGTAGCCTTATGACAGATGAACTGACGGATGGACAAATTCTTGGACATTATGGACATTAGTGAATTCACTCATAAATTAACAACAGCACTGACGAACAACACTGTCACTTAGTCGGCGCACAGCCCAGATTTCCCGATGAATGTCAGCAGCTTTGAAGTTTATTGTCAGTAAAAACCTAATAAACACACCATTTTACATTTGGCCGGGTATCCAATAGTACTGTTCATTTTGACTCGCTACTGTAAACAAACGACAGTCGGCTTTTAATATACTGCAGATCGAGACGTACTGTCCAAGATTGTGGATCAATACAGCAAACATTCGGCTCCCCCACTACTTCGCCCGCCACACGCAAACGTAAGTTACTTTCTGGACAGTTCTGGTATGCCATACCATTCGTGTTTCACTCCTGTTTAATGAAAGAATTAAGCCTACCAAATGATTTGATATCCCACAAGTACCTCTGTTTAGGCAGATTTATAGCACTCCAGGATGACCGATATGGAATGGGAGTCAGTATTAATAAAACGTTAGTAAATATGAAAGGTTTTGCGATTTCCCAGAAAGAAAAAGGCTAAGCTAAACATTACAATAGGAGGGAAAAAATGGAGCAGTTAGAACAGTTTACGTATCTCGGAAGTGTTTTAGACTAAAATGGTCGAAGTAGTAGGACGTAAGGAGAATAACTGCCCTACTCAAGGAGGCTTTCACAAGGGGGAAGGAGTCAATGGCAGGGACGTTGAGTAAGTGCTGCTCTACCTGCTCTATTTTTTCCCCGCCTATTTTAATATTTAGCTTAGCCTTTTTCTTTCCTAAAAATCGCATAACCTTTGTTTTATTAATATTTATTCTCATCCCATATTTATCGCACTGAACCTCCAATTCACTCAGCAATGCTTGTAACCCCTTGGCTGACTGAGCAACTAATGCTTGGTCATCAGCAAACCTAACCGATTTTACGAATTCCCCTCCGAATTTCATTCCTACCTCCAGTTCTTCCCATGTCTCTTTAATCATTTCTTCCACATAAACGTTGAACAGCACCGGTGACAATGGGCAACCCTGCCTTACCCCTCTTCCTAACACTGCCCATCCGGACTCTCCGTTCCCCACTCGCACCTGAGCAGTCTGAGACATGTACAGGTTGCGGATCAGTCTCCTGTCCCTCCAATCCATTCCTATATTCTGCAATACATGCATTAATTTTTCCCAATTCACTCCATCAAATGCTTTTTCGAAATCTACAAAACAGGCAAAAACGTCCTGATTGTATTCTATATTCCTCTCAATTAGTGATCTCGTTACTGCAATGGCATCACGCGTACCTCTTCCCTTCCTAAACCCAAACTGATCATCCCCTAAGTAATCATTTGCCTTACTCTCTATCCTTTTGTTGATGATCCTGAGAATAACTTTAGCTGCGTGGGATATCAAACTTATTGTTCTGTAATCCTCACATGATATAGACTTTGCCTTTTTTGTAATAGGAACTAACACCGATCTCACAAAATCTTCCGGCCAGATTCCTTCTTCATAGATACTACGAATCATTCCATATAGGGCCTTCTTCCCGCATTTTCCTAAACATTTCAACAGTTCTACAGGTATGTTGTCCACCCCCACGGCCTTATTTGCTTTCATCTCCTTTAATGCCCTTTCTATTTCATCGTCGAGTATGCCTGGACCTAAGCTATCTTCTTCTACGTCATGTTCCTTTTCTATGTCTAACCTTGTCGGCCTAAGTTCTTTACCATAAAGTGTTTCTATATATTCCTTCCATCTATCTTGGATTTTTCATGGTTCAACTATTATCTTACCCCACTTATCTTTAACTGTTAGCACAGATCTTGCCTTCTTACTTCCCGATAATAACTTAAGCTTGCTGTATAGAGCACCAATTTCACCCTTCCTCTGCAAACTTTCCATATCCTCGCATTGCACTTTCCTCCATTCTTCTTTTGCTTTATTGTGGCCCTTCTCAATTATTGTTTAACTCTTTGTACTTCATTTTGCCTAACTCTGTGTTTACACTCTGCCATTTTCTTCTCTCATCCATCTTTGTAATCATCACATCCGCGATCTATGGTATCCTTGGCCTTTTTCAGTTAACGGTTCCTATAGTGTCTTTTGCGGCTTTCAATTTCCCTTTCTTGATACATTCCCATTTTCCTTCGATAGTACTCAGCTCTTTACCAGCATCCATGAATTTGTCTACAGCCTGCTAAAACCCATTCCTTATGAATTCATTTAATGTTTCTACATTTCATTTCCTAATCCGCCGCCCCTATATAAAATATAATTTGAATGATGTCTCGTGTAAGATTTTATGTAACAGCTCAGTTTTGATTTTTTACTTGTTGATTGGGAAACTGATGTAAATGAGATGGAATTTTTTTGTGTCAGAGATTGGTGTTAGGATGTTTTCTTCAAGTGTTTTTTTTACTGATTTCATTTATTATCTTTTGTGATATTGATTGGATTTGAGATACCATGTTATTTTTTCAAGGCAAGTTTGATTGTCATCCTTGGGACTTGTGTGCCACCTGACATTGTGTATCTGCACGTGTGCGATTTAATAATAATTAAAGAACTCCGAATTTGTATAAATAAACTACAGGAATTCCTTTTCTTAATGCTTTCTCACAGCAATCTGGAGTCCATGCGAGAACTCCGAAAGTAGTGATTCCAGTTCCTAGTAGTTTCTTTTGGACGTAGCGACTTCAATTAGCCTAACGCGTCGAGAGATAACTAGAATTCAACGTCAAATATTTCACGACACTTAACTTTTGGAATAAAATAACTTATGGGATAAGTTTTATTCACCTTGCAATGATTGAACTTATCCAATCAAATGTATAATGAATTCCTTTAGAAATCTAGGCCATGTACAGAGAAGTGTTATTTCAATAACATTTCAATAATTAGGCACACTCTACTATTAACACCTACACTATTCTATTATCGATTATACTTAGGGTTCTGCTTCCACACAGATGCAAGAATTAAACTGAAAATGCATAAATTTTGACCTAGGTGCCACTTCATGCTAAAATTATCGTGAAATGAAAATTGAAAAGTTTGACAAGAAAATGAGATAAATTCTTGGAAGCAATGAGATTGAAGAGATCATACTGCTAAATGAATATTAGCAGTAATCTACCGGATTGGGATAGGTTTTTATGAACTCTGGTACCACACCAACTTACTCCCAAACCCCAACCAACCTGGCACCAAATATTCTTGAACCCCATACTGCATATTACAATTATTAGTTTTTTGCTCCAAATATTTTCACTTTCCATTACTCCATTCTAAGGCTATTCTTTTCTCCACTCTTCCTCGCTTTCCCATCATTCTCACCTCCATTACTCTTTTTAGTATCCCACCGTCTCTCACAATCTCCTTCATTCACTGTCCGGCTCTAAATTTCTCCAAACAACCGCCTCCCTTCCCTTATTATGCCTGGAATTTTTCTCCGTTCTTTTCCAGACCCACATCTTAAAAGCCTCCAAGCTATGCTTACTATTTTTCCTCAACAACCAAGTTTCCGAGCCATACAAAACGACGCGCCATATTTCAGTTTTCCCTAATTTTTTCTTCACCTATTTACATAAGGCGCCCGTCATCAACTCTCACTTCTAGGTAATCGCTTCTTAACCCAAAGCACTTCTTCTTTTAATGCCCCTACTAGTATACCCACACGCTGCCAAAGCACTTCCTAAATAGAAGAACTGCCCTTCCTATTCCAGTTTATGTCCCACAAGTTTAAGTTTATCTTAATCTTTCTATTTCTTAGGAATCTCATTACCTTGGTTTTTTATACTTAATTCTCATCCCATTATAATCGACTGAGTAATGCATGTCAATACTTGAATGAACAAGACAAAAATATAAGTCGTGTTTACCACATAATTTTACAAGAGCAAAAATGTACTATTTGTCTACATTTTAAAATAGAAAGATTTCATTCATAACATGTCAATTTAAATTTGGCAAGTATGCGGGAAATATTAACTCAAATTTCTTGTTGGAATTTTCAAAGGAAATCATCTTCCAATTCGATCGTTGTTAATATTTCCCATCTTTATTTCGAATGTTTGAATTAGTTTGACGTGAACCGGTGATTCTCGAAAAAACGCTTTGACGCATGACAAGCATTACTTCTCTCAGATACGAGTAGCTGGAACCAGCGTCAGCCGACCTGACTTCACGAGTTCCAAATGTCAGTCCATTCGAAACCATTCATTGCTGTGACTATCGATCGGAAAGATATGTTCGATCTTTTTATTGACTCACTTCGTCTGTAAACATTTTGAAAGAGACGATTCTTTGAATCCGATGGTTCATACTCAACATACGCAGTTATACCCATGAGAAACGGTTCATTTCGCGGGAACCTATCGGCGTCGCTTCAGATCCGCTGTCTCTCCTCTAGAAGCTTCCCTCGTGTTGTCGGTGGTGGAATATTCGCGAGAAACGCTGATGACGCACTCGGGAAATGCGTGATACGCAAATGAGCAACGCTCTAATTTCCCCCAATTGGGACGCCATTACCTCCTGTGGGGCCATATTGATGGATTGCATCCGGGGCCTCCTGCGTCACTCCGACGACGTAGACGGGCGAAAGTTCGACGCACACCCTCCCACCGCCGTGCGAAATGTCCCACGACCTCTCCCTCTCTCTAATTGCATCAGATTGGCGCATCGCGAACTTCCAAAGTGAACCCAAATCACTGCTGGAGCACCGAGTTTCAAATGCAATGGGAGAGAGGGTGACCTCGGGAGGGAGGGAACCAAAGATGGCCCTTCATACGAATCAACAGTCTTCATTAATTAAGAGGATTTAAAAGCGTGCAATGGCTGACTGACCGCCATGTCTGGGTTTGTTTCCGGGTGACGCTACTGGGCAACCTCAGTATCTCGCTAGCTGAATGATTCTTCGGGTCCCAGATCTTCCGGGGACATCGCACCCAGCACAGCCAAAGGAACTGACCCCCCACGTCCTTATGTGCGAATATTATGCGCCGTTTATATTTTGCACACCTTAGTATTAAGTGGACTCTGTCCTCATCTATCAAACCAGTCTTTGGGTTGATGAATATGTTTTACTATAAAGCAGTCAAACACTTGCTACATTCCGTTGATGAAACATTGCTCATTACTATTTTTAAGTGTCATATTATTGACTTTATTTATGAAAATTCTTCTAGATACCAGGATTTTAAATATAAAGCTCATGAATCCATTCTTCTCCTTTATATCTGGTGCTTAGTCATAGTTTTAGAAGGATCCTGGCAACTTCAGGCTTCGTCTCAGATGGGACATCCGATACACTTTTTAAATAAAGCATTCAAACACTGCCTTAAGACAATGCCTGCCGCTTTCTCATCTGGTGCTCTGTGAACTCCGTAGTATTAAAAGATTTAATTTGATGGATGGTACGGTATTCTGCCCAATGCTGGAGATTTTAAATGGTTAAGTACAAATACAAATAGTCGTAAATACAAATAGTCGTAGTAGTAAAATAAAATATGTCTAGCCTGAAGTGTCAGTGCTTAAATATAGTGGCCCCATAATAGATCAACTAAAATGTTGACAACCATGGGCACCACGTCGATAAACCGACCAGTTTAATCTTCATTGTGACATTAAAATACATTTTGAGTCGTAGAACGCCATACGAATCTTTCGTGTACGGTGGCAAAGAGAGTCATCACGATTATTATTGAGGAGTGGCTTCAGAACCTCACTCGTAAATTAATAGAGGCTTTCGTGTTAATCTATAATCAGAAATGAGGCTCAAATTATATTTAGGCAATTACTAATTCAGCCTCCAGCCGGGAGACGGTGGGGTAACGTCCTCGTTCGCCAACACAAAGGTCACGGGTTCAATTCCCGCCTGGGTGGATTTTCCTCCTTCTGAAGGGCTTGGGTGTTTGTAATTGTGACCATTTATGTAAAAGCCAAAAGGTGCTATTTTCAGACTAAAGCTATATAAATAAATAAAGTAAAATACTTAATTTAGTCACTCTGAACAGCAAATTAACATTCATCGCGAATACATTTCGCAAAGATAGCGGTGTGTGAATTGATCTGCTGAACTGTCAGTGGACATTTCCGTTGATGAAGACTACTGAAACCATCGGTGAAATATGTAATGGAGATTACTAGGGTGAAAACTTATTTTAGCCGAAAAGGATGGTCAGATGCAATTCAGCAACTTTGATGAGCAGACAATGTCTCGGAGATATGCAAGGAAGGCATCGTGGACCCATAACACACGCCCCACCCAGCGTACAAACAATAATCCAGCGACCCACATCTCCAAACTCAGAAAAAATCACCTCCGAACAATTTGCATATTTTTTGCATCATTTTTTCAGTGCCGTTAAGAGGAGCAGCAGGAAGGCTTTCCCATGACAACCTTGACCTTCATCTCTGCCCATCTGCGGAGAGATGAGTATTAGGGTTGTCCTGTGATCTCACCACCCAGTTGAACGACTTGAAATTTATGCGGTGACGGCGTGCAAAACGGGACAGACCTCTTCTCCGCAGAGGGTCTCATGCTTTGGCTCTTCGTCATGACACATGCTCCGGCCTGGTCGACCCAGTTAAAAATGTTTAGCAGACCCAAAATGTTCAAATAAGCGTGGCACAGTCCCGTCCTCCACTTATCTTTGGGAATTTGAAGACTCAACGTCGGATCTAACGTATCACTAAGGTATTTTATGCGAGAATAAAAGAAATGAATTCGTTTCTAAAACTGCTTTGGCGAGTATAAAATAGTCACAAAAGTAGTTTGGATAAGTCTATCAAAGGGATAAATGTAAGGAATCTTTTTTCCGAGCCCCAAGCATCAAGGTCACAACAAAAAGCGAAAGAATTTCCCACTAAACTATATTTTTAGCTTAAAACTTCCTCTTATGCATTTTCAAATTTGCTGTCTGAGCAAACTCTTCTGCGCGCCATTATGGCGGCTGGTGGGTTACTGCGTTGACGGGGAGGCATCTGCGAGGACATGTAGGCAAAGGCAGATCCTCACTCATTCTCCCCCGTGAGCTTATTGTGCATCAGTCTTGGCGCTCATAAAAATCTTTTAAAAACACAGCCTTCTGTTGCGAGTCTTTTTCTTTCAGTTCGCTGAGGAGGGTTACATCCTAGCCGAAATACGCCTATCCGACGCACACTCTCGTCCTTCCCGTTTTTTGCTAACTTTACTCAATTTGAGTTATATTCTCCCAGTAGGGAGACCCTTTTTGAATGTATAAGTGATTGTTTTCTTGAGTGCTTGTGAGTGTGTCAGCTCTGTGTTTGTCCCTGGTGCGGAATTTATTCCCTTAAACAGTCACGGATAGAGTATATCTGTTCATAAACCCATGTATCTTTAACGGAGTCCCTTTAACTCTGTCAATGACCCCAATTGGATTGACTGTGTGTGTGTCTGTAGTTGGTCACTGTCGAGGAAGTAACGTTCCCGCAAAATACTGCAGAATGGTGTTCTGGTTTAGAGGTTGTGGCTGGTCACCGTCGAGGAATTTCTTTTCCCACAAACCAGCACAACAAAATTTTGTTTTCATTACGGGACGAATTGTACTGACTTAAAACGGCTATAGGAGTTTTCATTTTGTTTTACTAATTCGACGCTCATGTTCTTCTCATTGTCAAAGCATTCTCTCATCGATGTAAACGAGTATTGTATAAAAGTGCTACGAAGGGCACGGGGACCGGGAATCCAAGAGGCATTTTGAGTCACGTGTTATATTCATCCGGAATACTAACACGACAGAAGAAAAAAATTGAAGTAATGCTGCTGGAAAGAAATTCGGGTTCAGAAAGAAGAGAAAAATAAGAAAAATATATCTAAACTTTCCAAAGGAAATATTTTAATAAGTAATTATACTCACAAAACGTTATTTCATTTAACATTCATGTACTCGGGGAAACCCTTTGGTAACGAGTGTAAAAAATTGGTCAGATTGCTGGGAAAAAACTTGAAATGGAATACGATTGCATAGGAATTATGCATCAACTTTAAAAATTAAAGTACTGTGCGAGTAAGATTCATTTTAAATGTGGATCATGAAGTAAAGTACATCACATATTCTTGAGATCTACACGTAACAATAGGCTGACCACAGCCCGGAGAATGTTTGAGAACGTTTTGTGGTCGCGATGGCAACAGAAACATTGATTATGTTTGAAGACAACACATGCGTATCATATTATTTCTCTTTGCAAATTTGAGAACTATGCATTTAAACCTACGTGCATTTTACATTAAAATGCCGTGACATCACAAATGCTGGCATTGACTAGTAATTAGTAGCAAGTGTACATTCTCCCCAGAGTCCTTGGCAAGCACCATGCTTCGCAGCCGGCATAAATGGCGAGGGGGTCGGGCACGCATTGTTCACTCACGTCCGACTCCGCCAGATGGGCGGTCAGCCCGCTATCGGGTCATGCACCCGGAGAGCAAAAGAATTGGCCCCAACTGCCTTCCTTTGGGGTCAACCTTCTACCTCCACCCAGTGCATCTACGCTAAACATTATTTTTATTTGAGCCGGTGTGCATCCGTCTCAGGTCTCACGCCCGCTTGGAGCTCTCACCCCTACATCCGTGCCCCTTTCGGCCGAAAGGGGAAACTCGATCACGAGCATGGCACGCGTGAGATGGTCAGGGAGACCGATAGTGGACACATTCAACTACGGCTATTATCGTGATTTTAATGGAGTACCTACGCAGTGGACTTGGTCTGTCTATCTCGACCGAAGTCCACGCGATATATCTATACGCAATATATAAATAAATATTTTGACATTGCTGCTACGTACATATATCCTTACTATTCCTCTTTGAAGAGTTTATTTGTATCCGTAGGCCACAATTCTCCGTATTGATACTATGAGCAAATATAAACTCAATTACGTAAGTTTCGTAGCTAAAGGATTCGACGAGAAAGGAAACCTTTATGCTAAACTTTATTTTGTTTAATCCATCAATTCCAACTCGAAACAAGGACATGAAATGATCTGAAAAGTACATTTTTTCGGCTTGGTGGAAGACGTATATACCGCAACGGCCTTGACATACGTGTATTTTATGCTTCTCATACGTAACTCCATTGAGACCTTCGTCCTACTTATCCACAGCAATTAACCCTGGCGATGGTTTTCATAAATGAAAGCAGGGCTCGCCCTAAACTAAGGCCTCATGCGTGTAAAACTCACATTTATTCATGCAAGGTATCCTGCAAGTCACCGCTATGGTGTGTGGCAGGTGTTTATACACCAGACTACTCCTGACTCAAAATATGAACCATCCTAAAGCGGTCGGATAACGTTATATGGATAAAATGATATATTAAATCTATCTGTTCTACATTTAACCTCCATAATTTTATTGACATGATCTCACCTAGCGTAGTTCTATGGGACTATTAAGACATTTTTAACGTCATTGCTAAGGAGACATCCAATTTATGCAAGAGATTTAATCTGTTCATTTAACCTTCGCTCGATTGAGTGATTCCCGACCTAGCTCTTCTAATAATTTTGATAAGCTACTCAGCTTATCATAACGACGTTTTATAAACTAGCTTCCCTATTTTGCAATAATTTACCCAGCTTCATGGGGATCCTATATGTAAACTAGCTGAATAATCTAAATTACACATAACGAGCGAAAAATAACGTTTCTCTTTAACCTTTTCGTCACATTTCCCCGATACTATTCTAACAAATCCTAATTTTTTGTTAGCTTTTTCACATATTCCCCGCTGATGTTTCATTCCAGGAGAGGTCGTGAGTGAGGGTAACGCCTAAGTGATTTGATCGAGCCTAAAATTTCTATTTCGCTATTCCTGATGAATTGGGTGTTCGGGAAGAGGAACAAAAAATCATCACTACGAACTTTTTAAACACCTTAAAAGAGTAGAGAGTCCAGGCCCTAACGCGTGCCAAAATAGGGGTTTTCACCAAGTCCCAGAAACTGTCATAAGCTTGTATCGCACATGGGGTGGTCCTATTGCATCATCCAGGACCCTCTGGCCAGGAGCCTGGCTCAACAGACCACCACACCGTCAAAACGCTCTACCTAAAATAACGCTCCAATTGACCTTGTCTGATTGCATCTCTTCGCGTCCGTTAGATTCAAATCTGCCACATCCACAAACTTCCAAACCAGATTTGCGAATCCATCACGCACTAACCACACACGCGAACTTGGACACGCAGACCCGGCGGCGTCCTCCCCTCCGTGGGCGAGGTGCTCACGCATCATCCAATGCGAGGACTCAATCGCACTCGAAACTCTCAGCCATACGACCGCCACGTACCATGTGTTGGTTACCTTTTGCATTAAATGATATGTGGATGGCGTGGTAAAATGTTGAAACGAAAAAGAAACAACCAACGAGTGTAATTGCGCAGCACATGCGAACCCAAGCAAATAATAATCCTTGGCTTTTACAAAAGAAAACAGTGACGGTCGCGAAGAGTTATTTCGTTTAGCATGTGAAAACTTAACGTGAAGGATAATTAACTTTTATTTCTTCCGAAAAAAAATTGCAAAAAATAATTATTGACAAAAGTCCGAAAAGAAAGAATTTACTGTGTTTACCTTCACACATGAGACCATGAATTGCTACTTATTAATATTGATATTCACCTCTTTAAGGTAGATTTTCAATTCCCACATAGAGAAAACTAGATTTCCTAAATTCTGAGAGTAAAATGAACTCTTTTTCAATAGCATTAAATTCCATTCTCCCTTCATTCCATACATCATTCCTACCCTATCCCTGCCCCTTCCTCGTTTACTTAACATTCTGCCCTCTCTATTCCATTCGCTCTCCAAAATATTCCATTAATAAAATTCTCTGTAACCACTTTTCCTGCCCCTTTAGTATTTCTCCCAACAATCCTCTCTCTTCTCTCGCCATGCCTAGATTTTCCTCTTTTGCTTTCCCTTCTGTACATTTCACCTTCTCCATTCTCCTCCACACCCACATTTCAAAATCCTCCAATATATCACCTTGCTTCAGTGATCACGTTTCCGCGCCGTACATAACTACGTTCCATGTCAAACTTTTTACGAGTCTTGTCTTAACATCCCTACTCAACGTCCCCGTCATCAACTCCCTCCTCCTTGAGAAAGCCTCTTTACCTAGTGCAATTCTTCTCTTTACGTCCCAAGTACTTCGATCAATTCGGACCAAAACACTTCTGAGATGCGTAAGCTGTTCCACCTGCTCTAGATTTTGTCCTCCCATTTTAATGTTTGGCTTAGCTTAGCTTTTCCCTTTCTGGAAAACCGCATAACCTTTGAAATATATATATTGATTCTCATCCCATACCCCTGAGAACCAATATTCATTTTTTGAATGACGATATTTTCGATATGACAATTTGGACAATGAGAACTATGAATATGAAGAGTGCCTGATAATTATATTCATGTCGATCTATCGGGACTCCCGCGATATTTCTCTAACATGGGTGAAGGATTTGGAAAATTAATTCCACAAAATTCTACACAGAGTCCGATGTTTCTTCATGATGACACATTCCCGCCTTAATACTGACGCAGCCCTCCTAGGTGCTAAATCCTAAAGCCTTATCATATATCTGGCTTGACGTATTCCATTCTATTGAGAGAATAGCATGCTGAAATAACCACGTTTCACGATTCATGATATGTATTTACATAACATTGAAATGACAAGAGAATTCTTAGAAAATATAAAAAGGAACATTTTGATGACAACGATTTCATTGACCGTGAAGCGTTGAGAATATTCCTTTTTGATACGTGGCCGGGGTGGATTGCTGGCTCGGCGCATATTTCTCGGGATTGGTGTATCCCCAGGGGTTTACAGCGTGGGTTTATATTTTATCGAGTATTAAATCTCGCACTTTATTTCTTGAAATGAACTTTTATAGCGCCACCGGGGAAATTTCGATATTTCACCGATTTTAGCTGAATTGTCTCATGAGTTTAAGGGATAACATTCGAAAGAGGAAAGGACTGTTATGTTAGCAATAATGCTCCTTGAGTATGGGTAAAGAAATAGCGAATACAAATTAATTTTTTATGACTTTGTGCAACAAAAATATTCCAAAAAAATGAGCGAATGTCCTTTCATTTTTTCTTATTTCTGGAGATTCCTTTTCTAAAAATTATAAGTGCGAGTACATAAAAATATTAGATAATGAATTATTGTACACTTTACAATTCAGCATAACGTTCACATGGGAACGCACACCCGAAAACGACGAAATATTCATAATTTACAGTTCAATTCTAAGCCTACAAAAATGTCGAACACTTACCCGATAACTGTACAAAGCTTTGATTTTTGGGTTTACTCGATGTGAGGGCATTTTCCAGGTATGCGATGAGTTTTCCCAACGGGACAGTAACAGTGTAAATGCTCTCGTCGGGGAAACCTATTGCTTTATGGAGGTCCTCCTCCGTGAAATTCGCATTGGCTTTGATGGGTTCTGATTTGAACGATGGCATTGGGCACCAAATTGCAGCATCCACCTGTCAATGGAAAGGAAGAAAATGTTTCCACTAAATTGTTAACTGGCCATCATATTCAACATAATTTTCCCCAGACAAGAATTAATAATGGAAACCAAAAATTAATTTGACATTATCAGGCGAATTTCGGTCTTTCTGAAGTTTTATGTGTAAAACCTATTTGAGTTAAAATTATACTCTGTTGAGAATTAATAGTCATAAGAGAACAGACTTCTAAACTGAGAAATGAAACCTGAGAGCATTAGGTCATTAATGTTAAAGGGATTTAGAAATGGATATCCCCTTCTCATGATACTTCCTGATTTCGAATCGCTTTTGCTGCAAGTTTAACTCTCCAAGGACTACCCCACCATCATTTCCCCATCTTCCTCTGCCACCCAGCATTCTTCTTACACTCCCCCACCATCTTATTTTCCCACTTCAGTCAGAGACATTTGCAAATGAAAATGTCAATTGAGTGACGTATTCGTTAGTAGCGTATTTAATATTTTTTGTGACATCTTTGAATTTTTTATTCAAACCCCATGATCATACTTTACAAAGTTAAGCATAATAACATTGATTTCGGAGTCTGTCCTAAAAGTAGTAGGACTTATCTTTTCCCGGATACACGGAAGGACGGGGGGTGGGTTCCCTGGCTGGGTTTGCGTGAAACTGGGCAAAACCGGGAAAGAGATTCATGAAATGCTCAAGGCAGCTTATGGTGATAACGCCATGGGTAAATCGGTTGTTTTTGAGTGGCACAAGTTGTTTCAAGAATTGGAGGTTCAGTGCGATAAATATGGGATGAGAATCAATATTAATAAAACAAAGGTTATGCGATTTTCCAGAAAGAAAATGGCTAAGCTAAATATTAAAATAGGCGGGGAAAAAATAGAGCAGGTAGAACAGTTTACATATCTCGGAAGTGTTTTGGACCGATACGGTCAAAGTGGTAGGGACGTAAGGAGAAGAATTGCATTAGGCAAGGAGGCTTTCTCAAGGAGAAGGGAGTTGATGACGGGGACGTTGAGTAGGGATGTTAAGACAAGACTTGTAAAAACTCTGATATGAAGCGTAGCTATGTACGGCGCGGAAACGTGGTCGCTGAAGCAGGAGGATAGACGTAGACTGGAGGCTTTTGAAATGTGGGTGTGGAGAAGAATGGAGAAGGTGAACTGGACCGAAAGGAAAACAAATGAGGAAGTACTAGGGATGGTGGGGGAGGAGAGGGGTTTGTTGAGAGAAATCCTATGGAGGCAGGAAAAATGGATGAAAGGCGTATTGAGCGTTAGTGGAATGTTGAAGAGGGTAATAGAGGGGAGAATGTTGGGCAAGCGAGGTAAGGGTAGGAACAGGATAGAGATGTTGGACGGGATGAAGGGAAGAAAGAAGTACACCGAGATGAAGAGGGACCTGATATAGATTAGTTTGCTAGGTGGGGAGTCACAAAATGTTTATTTGATAGTTGTGTCCATCCAAAAACCTACCTTAACCGGTAGATTACCTAAAAAAAAAGTTGTTTCGGGAGGTAGAGAAGATGTGGAAGGCGCTGAACGTTCAGGACAACCTTCGGCCTCAAAAAGTGACGAAAATCTTGCAAGAGTGAAGAATTTTTTGGACAGGGATCGCAGATTAAGTGTTCGCATGGTTTCTGATGAACTTGGAATCCCTAAATGTGATCTTCATCGACTTTTGACTTGGACATGAGAAAGGTGTGTGCGAAGTTAGTGCCGCGAGTGTTCTCGGACAAACAAAAGGAAACTCGCACGCGGATCTACCAAGAGCTTCTCTACCATGTGAGTGAGGATCCAATTTTTTTAGACAATGCCCCATCAGACTTCTTCCTCTTCCTCCGCCCCAAATCCTTGCTGAAAGGACGTCACTACGGCTCGGTGGAAGCGTTACAACAGACTGTAACAAGGGAGCTTAGCAGCATTCTGGGTTCCGCCTTCCACCCGGTGTACGAGGCGTGGAAAACCCGCTGGCAGCGGTGTGTGAGCGCACAAGGGTGCTACTCCGATTACTTTTGAGTGAATGCATCAATTCTGCCAATAATTTTTTTAATGGACTCAGTCCTACTACTTTTGGGACCGACCTTGTATATTTTCAAATGTCGTTCAACATCGGGGCCAATGGAGTGGCCAAGAAGATGAAAATCAAAAAAATTAGACGATGATCTTCGTCTCGTGTCCTCGGCCACGGGTTAACGATTGAGCCGGGCGCACTCAACTACCTCGTCTATGGAGGTGAAGGAGTGAAGGGAAGATGGACGCGGCTTCCCTTTTATCTCTGAGTGTACATTCCATTATCCATCTAAACAAGGCGTTTATAATCCATTAAAAATGACCAATCATTTCAAATAAATAAAACATTAAATTTGGATGACATGAGCCACTGCCGAAAACTATTCAAAAATCTTTTTGAAAAAAAATGGAGGAAGTGGTGAGGTTATAAATAAAAGAATTACAGTTTGTTAAAAAACTTTTACAAGGGGGAGAGAGTTGATGACAAGGACTATGAGTCAAACTATGGTGAAAAGAGAAAACTTACATGAAAGGTAACTTTGTATGTCTTGGAAACTTGGACATTGAGCAAGAAGATAGGCGCAGGTTATCGGCATTCAAAATGTGGGTGTAGGGAAGAATTGAAAAAAATGAAATGGACAGAAGAGACATCAAATATGAAAAAGTGAAAGGCACGGTAGGGACGGAGAGGAGGTTGCTGAGAGGAAGGCAAAGAAGGCGGAACCCAAGGAGCATTCTGAGTGACAGTTGAAAACTGACGACAGTGATATTGAGGAGAATTTATGGTTAGGGAGGCTTGGGGAGGAAATAATACGCATAATGGCAAAAGAAAAGTATGAGGAGTTGCAAACATGTAATGGAGGTCAATATTGTTTGCTGTAGTATATTGTTTAAAAGATATTTAGCGTCTCGTTATGCTGAGTTTGGAAGTGTAGCATTGATTATTTATTGTATGTATACTCGTATATTATAATCTATCTTGGCAAGTAAACAACTGCTAAAGAAATTATTTTTTTAAATTTCTCATTCTCTCCGATAGTGCCACGTAGGGACTACACGTCCATTTCGATTCCTTCTCCTTTGTTATTTTTATTTTCCTCCAATATACTTTCATATTTTCGCTTTGTCTCTTTTTTCTTTCTTCGAATTACTCCGGGGATGTTCTTTTCACTCTTTCTACCTCTCTTATGTCTGGCAATCCCTGTATACTAACTTGTTCAAAAAGTTCCCGGAATTTATTCAGAAAATTAAAAATACAAGTTTATTCATCTAAATCTATATTGTCCCCTTCAAAGTAATCCCCATCGACTGCAACACACTTATGCCAGCGCTTGATCCAATCCTCGAAACATTTTTTATATTCGGTTTTCGGTATGTCCATCAGTGCTTCCTGCGATTTTTCCATTACTTCCTCTCGGCTGCTAAAACGCTTTCCCCGTAATGGTTTTTTAACTCGATTGAACAGAAAGAAGTCACAGGGAGCCAAATCAGGTGAATTCGGTGGCTGTTGGATGGTATTTGTTGCATTTTTCGTCAAAAAATTACGAATTATGATAGCACTGTGCGACGGTCTCGACGCACTGTGCGACGATTTCTGGTCTCTTTCGGCGAATTGCTTCACGCAAACGTCTCATAACGCCCAAATAATACTCTTTGTTTACTGTCTGGCCTTCTGGCAAAAATTCATGATGCACTACACCGTTGTAATCCATGAAAACCGTCAGCATTGCCTTCTTTTTTGACTGAAAACGACGTGGTTTTTTTGGTCTCGGCTCATTTGGTGAACGCCATTCACTTGCCTGATGTCTGGATTGCGTGTCGTACTCATAAACCCACGTCTCGTCTCCAGTAATGATCCTTTTGATGAATGTGGGATCGGATTCAGCCTCGCAAATCATGTCTTTTGCGACGTCAACACGGTCTCTTTTTTGCATGAAATTGAGGTCTTTTGGCACCAACTTTGCTGCTACACGACGGAAACCCAAATCATTAACCACAATGTCTTGGGCGGATCCATCGGCAATGTTCAAGTCCTCCGCTATTTCTCTGATGGTTAATTTGCGGTTATTGACCAACATTTCTTTTACTTTATCAATTTTTTCACCGAATTTCGATGTCGATGGTCTGCCACTGCGTTCATCATCTTCGATTGACTCACGACCACTTCTGAACCGCTCGTGCCACTGGTAAACGACCGTTTTTTTTAGAGAATCGTTGCCGAAACACTTTTCCAACATTTCCAACGTCCGTGCGCCACTAAATCCGTTTTTTTACGCAAAATTTAATACAAGTTCGTTGTTGCAAATTTAAATCCATTTCTGCAATTGTAAAAAATCGCCAACACACACAGAGATAGATGTACTCTTGGCTACGTAACTTTTGCAAATGTCAAGTTATGACACTAAGATTTAAATTGAATATCAACAACAGATGTACCAATTTAACAAACAAAACAGAACTCAAATCGGAACGATGGGAGCGCCACACGGTGGTTATTCCGGGAACATTTTGATCAAGGTAGTATCTATGCGATATGTCTTATTTTTTTCTTTCTCTTGCATCTTCTTTTATGCATTTTCTTTCTAACTCTTTCTGTGTTTCATTGATCCAAGTTCTTATTGTCTTCTTTCCCCCAAAATATTTGAAGATCCATTTTTTAAAGTTACTATCATCTATTCTGTATAAATGGCCAAAAAATATCAACTTTCTTTTTACTTTTTTCCGTTAATTTTTTTTTATTTTTATATTTTGAAGCTCCCTTCATATATTTCACTCCTTTCCATACTTCTGTAGTTTTTAGTGGATTTTTTAGTCCTTGTCCTGATAATCCGTGTGACTGGTGTTTCTCATTCATCTTAATTATGAATCATTACTAAAAATATTTTTAATGTCTAATGACGCGAAGTTCAATGAGTCCATACTTCCATAATTTTAAATATGCCATCAACTGATTTTTCATATACACGTGTATTGCATATGCAAAATGAATGGAGTATTGACCGGGAGTGTGGGATGTTGACGACTGTGATAGAGGGGCGGATGTTAGGCAAACAAGGAAAGGGCAGGAATAAGATACGGATGTTGAACGGGATGAAGGAAGTACACAGAGATGAAGAGGGATTTGTTGTAGAGTAGGATGTTAGGTTATAGGAACAAAATATTTATTTGGTAGTTGCGTCCATCCAAAACCTACTATAACTGGTAGATTACCTAATAAAAAAATCACGTATGCAATTCTCAGCGTTACTACGTACGTTGCATTCATTATTTTCATGCATTACAAGAACAAAAAATCTCCATTTGATTTTTCTATACACCCTTTAAACCGCCACCGAACACATCACCAATTATTATAAAGTCTATGAATATTTGTAAGTCAGAAAAGTACATAATACAAATTATACAGAAGAACAAAGATGATATTTTTTAGCACTGAAAGTTTCTTCCCATGCACATTACCTAATGCTGGGAGATACATTTTTAGACTTACCGACGTATTTCCACTGTAGTCATATAATGACATCATTGCATCGGTGATCAGATCTCCCAACAGGCACTCTCGCATCAAGCACGTGGCGTTGCCGCCAAGTGACACCCTTGAATTACCAAGCGCGTCATATTTTATTGAATTCAAACGCTTCAGCCCTTCTGTTTCGATTTCCGAAATTTTACTGTCCTCTGAAATGTAAAATGAGAGAAATTAAATGAATGATTCAGATTCTTGCACACCTAGAAGAGAGATAAAATCACCAGTCAATCACGGATTACTGTATAATAAATGGGAAACTCAACGCCACGTACAAAACTAACAAGGTCGAAATACAATATCCTAAGTAATTCATCCTTAGGCGTCACCCTCTCTTAACATAAAGTTATAAGCAAGTACCTTAAGAAGACGCGTGGGACCTCCTTGGCGGAACTTGGATTCATTCGACGAGTTATGGGAAAATGTAATGAGAAAGTAAGAGAGAGTTGTTGCATCGCACTGGTGAAGCTACACTTAATATACACGGTAATTATTCGAGACCCGCCGCAGGAGAAGGAAATCAAGGAGGATAGAAAAGGTGAAAAGAAGCTTGTCCAGGCTTGTAAAGGGATAATTCGTTGTCTCGGGCGTGACTTCATGGAATCGACTTAACATAATGAAAAGAGAAACTTTATAATTCCACATAGATTTATTAGACGGACGACCTAGGTTTCGACGTGGCACGTCATCATCAGGTACTTTTTGCAAAGAAGACAGAGAATATATAGTCACAGAAAATTGGGGGGGGGGAAAGAGGGGGAGAGATCGGGGAGGGGGGAAAGTCGAGAAGAGAGAGACAACTCCCTGGTCTGAGGAGAGGGTTAGGGGGTGGAAGAGGGGAAACCCCAGGGGGTGGGGGGGGTTTTGACCCGGAGGTGGTTAAGGGGGCTGAGAGCATAGGGACTAGAAGAAAGGAAAGGAGTAGGAACTCCTTAATCTAAGGAAGGGGGTGGTAGTGTAGGGGACGCGTGGGTCAGGAGGGAGAGGGGGAATCCCGAGTATAAATAAAAACGCTGTATTAAGAGCCGGTAGGGGAGGTAAGGTAGGCGAAGAATCATTAGGTGTGTAAGGAAGGAAGGTCTAGAAGGGGGGAGTGGGAAGGGTACAAGATTTCGTTAACAATATTAACCTTATTTTGAACACATTTCAAAATTTCATATTGCTCCAGCGCGTCAAGCCCTTTCCTCTCAATATGCAGGAACTCTGGCACAAAATCACTCAGATGATTCTCGTCCAGCAGATGTTTGGCAAAGAGAGACGTCGAGTCCTTATTTTTGAAGCACGATTGGTGTTCCTTGATCCTTTCTTTAAACTTTCTCCCAGTCTGGCCGATGTATCCTGCTCCACATTGACAATTTAATTTATACACGCCACTTTTCTCACTTACCTAGCGATACCTCAAGTGCTCAATGGAGAAGGTTTCTCTATTTAGGCCCATTATCCATGAGGTTATGCAGGAAAATCCCCAAAGACAAAATAAAACTAGCGTTTTATAACCAACTGTGCATGAGGAATTTAATTTCTCATACCAAAGACAGAATTCCTACAAGTGAGAAAAGTGGCGTGTATAAATTAAATTGTCAATGTGGAGCAGGATACATCGGCCAGACTGGGAGAAAGTTTAAAGAAAGGATCAAGGAACACCAATCGTGCTTCAAAAATAAGGACTCGACGTCTCTCTTTGCCAAACATCTGCTGGACGAGAATCATCTGAGTGATTTTGTGCCAGAGTTCCTGCATATTGAGAGGAAAGGGCTTGACGCGCTGGAGCAATATGAAATTTTGAAATGTGTTCAAAATAAGATTAATATTTTTAACGAAATCTTGTACCCTTCCCACTCCCCCCTTCTAGACCTTCCTTCCTTGCACACCTAATGATTCTTCACCTACCTTACCTCCCCTACCGGCTCTTAATACAGCGTTTTTACTTATACTCGGGATTCCCCCTCTCCCTCCTGACCCACGCGTCCCCTACACTACCACCCCCATCCTTAGATTACGGAGTTCCTACTCCTTTCCTTTCTTCTAGTCCCTATGCTCTCAGCCCCCTTAACCACCTCCGGGCCAAAACCCCCCCACCCCCTGGGGTTTCCCCTCTTCCACCCCCTAACCCTCTCCTCAGACCAGGGAGTTGTCTCTCTCTTCTCGCCTTTCCCCCCTCCCCGATCTCTCCCCCTCTTTCTCCCCCCCAATTTTCTGTGACTATATATTCTCTGTCTTCTTTGCAAAAAGTACCTGATGATGACGTGCCACGTCGAAACCTAGGTCGTCCGTCTAATAAATCTATGCGGAATTATAAAGTTTCTCTTTTCATTTTGTAAAGGGATGGTACGATAAGTTAGTGAATGCGTAACGCGGTAAATGGAGAACCTAGATGGGAGTCTCCCCAAGCACAAAAAGAGAAGGCAAGACTCAGGCTACAAGCAAGGAACAAGACACTCGATTCAACTATTGACACCAAATAAATCATTTGGTTCCCTCATTATTGATTGGCGGATTGGAGCGTTCGGAAAAGATAAGGGAGCTGGACTGCAGCATCAATATAGTCAGGGACTCTTTCTTTCCTCGTTCGATTCGCAGTCAAACTAAAACAAAGCTGAACAACTAAAAATACGCCGTATGAAGCTAGCTGCGAACCATTAGCTCGCAAAATGTATCAATTTAGTCTGATGGTTGGTGACCTAACACCCTCTACCATCCACATTCTGGACAGTTTGTAAAGTACGAGGCAGATGTAGGTATCTCCTGATTACAAAATGTTTACTGGAGCGCGAGTAGCAATAACGGAATCAGTTTAATGTGACCAAAGCCAATTGAACTCAGTGCCCAACCAGGGGAAATTTTACCGCTGTCATACCATTGCATTTTTCCTCCGAATGTTTTCAAATGTTTTCCGTCTACTTCCGACTCCATGATGACGATTCAGCACTTATAGAAATAATTTTTCTTGGCGTAAGTTTATTCAGTGTTTCATAGTTTGATGATTCGGTGCTCCACCGCGACTTTCTGTGAAATAGTTTCGTTTCCGGCCAAGGTGGCCTTCTGGTCGAAGTGCAGACCTGAAGAGGTCTCTTGAAACAGAAGCGAAACTGTCGTCACGGGAAGCCAGATGTGGGGCGGCAGAGCTTGGAAGGCCCCAAGTAGTTTTTCTTGCTCTATAATAACGAAGCACTGAGAGAGGATGTCATAGCTATTGGTCATTATGACCAAACCTCAATTCCGTCAGGGTAACGCCATATATTCGTAAAAGATTGGATTTTTCACTCTATAAATATCGTTAGCTGTGCTTCCTATAGGATTGGTACTAAAATATCTACAGGCCACTAACGCCGCCCTCGAAGACACTCCTCGGCAAACTACTGTGGCTCTACAACTGAGCCTTAAGTTTATATTTTTTATGTTTACATATGTTCCATTTTTATTCTGTAATACTTTCGTTGTTTGGAATCATTTTATAAAATGTATGGAATTCTTAGTGAGAAAATTATCAAGTCGGATACGTTTTATCACAATGGAAGAATTCCCCCGGGTAATTTCTGAAACAATTTATTTTGTAAATTGGTGAGAACTTTTAACAATAGACAGAAGTAACGAATGTGGAGCAGAGGGCGAATCTGACATATAGAGATTGAGAAATTTCTGAATGATAACCAAAGTTTTGATTGGAAGATAGCGGATTTGATTTTTGGAAGGGCAACGAGATCTTTGGATAGAGGCGAAATGTGACGGATGAGAAGCTGAATTTTCACTTTTTTCATTAGTGAGGGAATTGAGGAAGATATATAAGGCCGTTGACCTCGAGGGGCTGATAAACAGGTTGTTTCGTGGGCGATTGATTTGCAGAAACGAAGGCATTCCAATGTATAGCCAACGAACAGAAAAAAATATAATGAATGAATGGAATGGCAATGGAGATTATATGTACTCGTTTAAGGACATAACCGCGCCACCTTCTTGTTATTACTTTTACTTCCTGCCCCACCACAGAGATATAAACTCCTCATTATTCTGCTATCATAGAAGCCAAGTCGTCTTCGCATTTGCCAAAACAGCCCCGGGCCCGTAATTCCGCTAGTTTTCAATGCATACAGATAAGCTTTCAACATCCTTCCTCTCCTCCTAAATTAATTTCGATTATTTTTTGTTTTGCACACGCCTGGCCATATTCCATTCCTTTTTTTCTCGTCAGTAGAAATGAGCATGCAAACAGTGGTGTGGTGGGCTTTCAACATTTCATAATTATGAGCCCACTTACAGGTATTGTACTTCACCACGTCCTCTCTTACAGTAGCCCCACCACCCTGCAACCCATTACCCCTCATTCTCTTTCTCATATCACAATCACTCCACACAATTTTTTAAGTAACTTTCCTTCAAAATGTATTCAATAAAATAGGCTTTCTTTGTTGCATTACACCACAATTAGTAGCTCAGTATCTAGTTTATGCAAAATATTTTTTTTATTTTGGCACTCATCTCTTGCAATGGAAAATTTTTAATATTAATACCTCAATCTTAACATCCAAACCTTGATATGAAGTAGAAAATCATTTACCCATTTTCAGTAAGAAAATTTTTTATTCATCAACTTCGAACATCTGTTGAGGGTGTTTAAAGATCACCTTTAATTTCTACACACAGTTATAAATGAATACTTCCACTCTGGCGACCACTTGACCCTCTTTTCACTCCTGTTCTTTCTCTCCCCATTTGTAAAAACGTTATCTTTCACGTCGTTAAAACCCGTCTCTTTATCTTTCAGCGCTGTCATATTTTCCGAATGTCGTGTCGTTTAAATTGCACACCGAGCCCTGAGCATTACACATCCTTTCGTGCTCCCACCTAATAGTTTTTTATCTGCCTCCTTGAAAGTCTACCGCGATAATAACAAAGATATGTTTAATGCTCTTTATCTTCATTCTTAAGCGATCAATTAATGAGAAATGAGAGTAAGGATGAGTTTCGGCACCACATTGATATTTTTAGAGCTTGAAAAAAAGTTAGGATAATACGAGATAATTTTTAGAGGACTAATTTTTATACTTGGGTAAATGGTAATTTTGGAGGGCTGTTAAATATTTGGGGTATAATGACCGATCAATCAGACACTATACGTATTATAACGGGAATTTACTATTTCTACGAAAATAATTAAATATATTTCAGCAAAATGGCGTCCAAACAAGAGGGTATTTTCCAATTTGAAGAGATAGTACTTGCCTGATTATATCTAAATACCTGAATGATATATACTTGGGTCTTCTATCAGTTTAATGGGGACTAAAAGAGTCATAATTGACGAAATAAAGCGCGATCAGTCCTCCACTGAGGTTATTTTTCAAAACCCAAATAGTTAATGGTGTCACTCTTACAAAATTCGGAAAGATCTACATCTAAAATTATAAAGTTCTTTAAATGCTTGTATTCGCTTTATTTACAGTTTTCCAAAATATTGTCACATAGATTTAAACTACCAAATTTTCTCATTGTGCAGAAGTCAAGACAGTATTTCTTGCTTGGTTGCCTCCAGTTGTCAGTCCCTTCGTTCAAAAAATCCAAACTACTTGGCAAAAAACATCTTCCCACAATGAACGCTTCGCGCAAGCGTAATCATTAAAATGTCTCATAATTCCCATTATTAAATCCTAATCCAATGTTATCCTGTTCCTTGAGTTAATTACAAACCGCCATCCTTCCACATTCCCCACTAATTCTGTTTGGTTGTCTATTATATGCAAGAATATTTGTACAAATCTTGTATGTTTCTATCTATATACATGTGTATGTATATATACATATATATATATATATATATATATATATATATATATATATATATATATATATATATATATATATATAAACTTGGAAAAGACGCTCTCTGGCGACGCACAAACACACAAACACTAACACAAAAAACATCACACACATAGAAACATAAAAGAAGGACACTTACATTGGATATTTACGTTTCGACGGCACGGCCGTCGTCATCAGATACTCGACGATGAAATAGAAAGGGCATTAAAGGAGATGAAAGCAAATAAGGCTGTGGGGGTGGACAATATTCCTGTAGAAATGTTGAAATGGTTAGGGAAAGGTGGGAAAAAGGCCATATATGGACTGATTCGTAGTATCTATGAGGAAGGAATCTGGCCGGAAGATTTTGTGAGATCGGTGTTAGTTCCTATTCCAAAAAAGGCAAAGGCTTCGTCATGTGAGGATTACAGAACAATAAGTTTGATATCCCACGCAGCTAAAGTTATTCTCAGGATCATCAATAAAAGGATAGAGAGTAAGGCAAATGATTACTTAGGGGATGATCAGTTTGGGTTCAGGAAAGGAAGAGGTACGCGTGATGCCATTGCAGTAATGAGATCACTAGTCGAGAGGAATATAGAATACAATCAGGACGTTTTTGCCTGTTTTGTAGATTTCGAAAAAGCGTTTGATAGAGTGAATTGGGAAAAATTAATGCGTGTATTGCAGAAAATAGGAATGGATTGGAGGGACAGGAGACTGATCCGCAACCTGTACATGTCTCAGACTGCTCAGGTGCGAGTGGGGAACGGAGAGTCTGGATGGGCAGTGTTAGGAAGAGGTGTAAGGCAGGGTTGCCCATTGTCACCGGTACTGTTCAACGTATATGTAGAGGAAATGATTAAAGAGGCATGGGAAGAACTGGAGGTAGGAATGAAAGTCGGAGGGGAACTCGTAAAATCGGTTAGGTTTGCTGATGACCAAGCATTAGTTGCTCAGTCAGCCAAGGGGTTGCAAGCATTGTTGAGTGAATTGGAGGTTCAGTGCGATAAATATGGGATGAGAATCAATATTAATAAAACAAAGGTTATGCGATTTTCCAGAAAGAAAAAGGCTAAGCTAAATATTAAAATAGGCGGGGAAAGAATAGAGCAGGTAGAGCAGTTTACATATCTCGGAAGTGTTTTGGACCAATACGGTCAAAGTGGTAGGGACGTAAGGAGAAGAATTGCGCTAGGCAAGGAGGCTTTCTCAAGGAGGAGGGAGTTGATGACGGGGACGTTGAGTAGGGATGTTAAGACAAGACTCGTAAAAACTCTGATATGGAGCGTAGCTATGTACGGCGCGGAAACGTGGTCGCTGAAGCAGGAGGATAGACGTAGATTGGAGGCTCTTGAAATGTGGGTGTGGAGAAGAATGGAGAAGGTGAACTGCACCGAAAGGAAAACAAATGAGGAAGTGCTGGAAATGGTGGGTGAGGAGAGGGGTTTATTGAGAGAAATCCTATGGAGGCAGGAAAAATGGATGAAAGGCGTATTGAGCGGTAGTGGAATGTTGAAGAAGGTAATAGAAGGGAGAATGTTGGGCAAGCGAGGTAAGGGTAGGAACAGGATAGGGATGTTGGACGGGATGAAGGGAGGAAAGAAGTATACAGAGATGAAGAGGGACCTGATATAGATTAGTTTGCTAGGTGGGGAGTCACAAAATGTTTATTTGATAGTTGTGTCCATCCAAAAACCTACCTTAACCGGTAGATTACCTAATAATAATATATATACACACCCACACGCATCTAGAATGGATGATAAATGAAAGTAAGAGGGTATGTAAATCAATGGCTATGAAATGATCGGAGGGGGGGGGGGAGCAAATCAAAAACAATATTTCACGCACATTCGTGCAGCTTCTTAGGTGGGAGGTTATATTTAGTGATTTTAATTATGGTATTTAAAAATTATCATAAATACATTTTTAGTGCGCCAGAACATCATCTGTGGGTATTAAAACGAAGGATGACTCTGAGAGGCGGAATCTATTGTAATCTATTTTTGTCTCCTTTTTCCGTGTCCCAAACTTTCAGTCGAAAATGATAGTTTTAACACTGTTGCTTATTTAATTACAGTAACAAAACCTTTCCACCAAAAAAAAAACAAAATTTCTACCAGGAATTTGAACGTGAAACAGCTTCATCCACTGAAATGAGTAATGTCAAAATGGAGTTCAGAAGTTTTCATAGGGTGAACTATCAGCAAGAAATATCACTATCTAAAACTTGTGTAAAACATGTGGTTTCACTGGTTTAGACGAATATAAAGAATTAACGAAAAAGTAAATGCAAAATAATTTTAGAAGCCGAGGATACAAATTTGTCCTTAACATTTTTCCGTAATAAGTACGAGACGCAAGACTCTCGTAGACTCAAATTCTTGCTGTGAATTTTGAATTTTCATAGCAATAAGCGATGAAATTGTATTTTACACTCATTTCCCTCGAAATGTCAAACCAGTTTCAACTTAACTCAATGTGTAATTCCGGTGATAGCTGGTTCATTTTGTGCTTCATAGTATTGCAGAAATGTACGCCCTAATTACCTAAGTATATCTGTTAATGCCTTATACGAACATTGCAGCAAGGACATGTAAAAGTAGAGCATACATAATTATTTAAAGCACGAGATTACAATATGTTATTCAAAAGGTACTCATTACATTATGTACTTTTCTGATAAACTACACTGGAATTAACAAAAGAAAATGCATCTTACTCGGAGTAATGTTATCATTTTTCTGTTCACTTTATAATTTTTCTTCACTTGAAATTATTTCCAGGCGAGTTTCTACACTATTCAAGAGATTTAGCTGTTGCTTGCTGAAAATGTCTTTTTCCTGTCCGAAAATAGGTAAAATCATTTAGAACTCGTCGATTAGTGACAAAAAACACAGCTGCTATTACGTATTTTGTCTCGTGTTCCCATGCAGAGTTAAATTTTATTTGTTTGATTTTTAGACTGATTCAATACTAGATTTCAATAATAGTACCTGATGACGTGAGAATTAAATGCCAGCATCTCGAGATATTACGCTTTGAAGTAATTAAAACCGCTGCTTCTTCCTTTGTCATCTGGCTCTGGAAGATTAGTGAAGAAAATTAATTCCTTACCGCCTAGGGGAGGGACCCTCTTCGCAATTACTTCGAATTGATGTGAACGTCATTGCACTTTTTCTAAAAAAGCGTACAGTGTTCTAGAAGAGTCCTCCTTTCCCATCAAGTTTCTGCTAAATATTAGGTTGACTGGTCATTTGGAATAGCGCGACCTTAAAGAGTAATAACAAAGAAAAATGGAACTGGTTTCCAACAGCAGAAGTACGTTAATGCCATTAGTATTTCTTGGCACGATGTTTCTTCCCTGAATATATCACGATCTCGAAGACGATCCACTGATTTCAGGCGTCTTGAGAAATGCAGTAAAATAGGAACACCAAGTCTAGCATTACGAAAAACATCAATCAAATTTGTGTATCCTATAAGATTATGCAACAAAGAATACATTATTTTATTGATTATATGCATATAATCAAGGATAAGAGGAATACACCGGCTGGAGTATGCTTCCGCCAAAATTTTGCTATTTTCGCTCTCTTACAAAAATTGGGGAACAGTCAATAGTTTCAGTAGGTATCTAAATGGAGCCAGTCCATCATTTGAGCTATTTTCACGTTTTGTGACGCAATTTGGACCAACCAGAAAATTTACAAGCAGGACAAGGAAATGCCTTTTTAAAAATATTATTAAATCATATTTTTATGAAAATATCGAGATTCATATTGATAAATTTTATGCAAAATTAGCCAAAAAATTTGTAAAACAGAAAAAATATTAATAATATTTCTAGATTCCACTTATTTTACCAATGAAACAATTAAATGTCCAACTTCTCAGTAACTATGGCTCTAAAGCTACCCGACTTAATTAATATTCAATTTCTTTACATTTAAATATCAATTAATAATTAAAAATATAGTTATGTGCTCAGATATAAAAAGACCATGAAAATTATTTTTATCATTTTTCTAAATATAAACACAATTCAATGTGCTCTGGTATATTTTAACAAAATATTAATCAAAAGATAAACTGAAGGATTTCTGAAATACTTTTAAGATATATTTGTGGTCAAGATAGCTGTGATCAATTAAAGTTTGCTGACCAAAAAATATTACAGTGGCTAGAAAAAGAGATTCACATTCACTCTTTATTTTACTGAAGAAAATATCACACAAAAAAATTTACCAGAGCTAAATTTGAATTCTACTATGAATACTGGTGCATACGATGATAACTTTTTGAGCTTACCAATTTGATTGATAGTCTTGTAATCGTGGGATATCAAACTGACATTTAATATCCCTGTTTTGGATAAAACTACTGATAGATCCCCAAGAAGGTGATGGGATTCATTGGCTTTTGGAGGTAAAGTGCTTACTAGCCAATTGTTAATTCCTGGCACCTCCTTTAAATATGTGCCATTAACACAATTATCTGAAATCAGAAGTTTAAACAATTATTAATAGTTATATTTCCTCTTTTACTCCATAATACTTCTTCCATTAAATTTAGCATAAATTAGATTGCATCATTTATAACTTATTCTTGAGTTATAATTTGTCTGTTTTAATTGGATAATCATTTTTGATTGAAATTGATATATACACCAAATTTTCACTTAATTCTAGCGATGATTGTTTTTGCTTAGTGCATTCTGACATTGAAGATAGTACAGGCTTCACCAGTTACTTGAATCGGATTTGGGTCATGGCATGTTGAGAGAATAGGATAGTAGGACATGGTGATTTAGAAGGAAGAAGAGTGAATGGGCACATATCAAGAGTAAAGTTTGGAATTGCACCTTTAGTTTTTATCACTGTGGAGATAGCCTTGATCATTATTGAGTTTGAAATGCACTAAGATTAGGAACTGATTGTCAGAAAGGGTGATTTCAGTGTTTGAATAACTAATTATAGTGCTTGAGATCATCAATGTAAATGAGTCAGAATAAGAGGAATCAAGGTTGGAAATGAATTTGAGGAAGGAACTGGTTTGCATGCCCGGAATTGAAGATCTCATCATTGAAGCAAACCTAAAAACAAATGGTTTGAGCACCAGTGAAGAGCAGAACTATACAGCAGTTTGTGTGCTTGGGAGCCATTCTCTTGCTTATTTCAGTGCCACTAATCATCAGAAACAACTTATCTTGGAAATTTAAAAGTGACACTATTTCTTTCCAATATAAAATGATTTCAAAAGGGGAGAAATTGGTTTGGCGAAAGATGTCTGGAAAAGAAATTGTGTAGTTCTTCATGATCTTCATTATGAGAGATGGAGTTGTACAGGGAGATTACATATTGTTACCTTGTTAAATTGCTTTTCAAAGAGAGATCCAGCATAGTTTATATTAAAATCGTTAGTTGCCATGGATGAAGGAGAAAAGTGAATGATCAAGAGTTTAAGATGCAAATCAACATCATCAATCAATACTTATATGTTTACCTCCTGTTATATTGGCTCCACTGAATATGAAAATATTTAGCCCTTTAATTTTAGCTATTTTCTCTGCTTCTGACAAAGTTTTAACACTACCTAGAAAAAATAAGCAAAATTATTTAGTTATCAACAAAAAAAAACAAATTAAATATTTGATTAATAGTGAAATTACAATATCAAGAATACAAGTGATTTCACTATAATATAATCGCCAAAGTTCAAGTGTAGGTATGAATTTAGCAATACCAATTTGCCTGGGAATCGAGCCTGGGCCCTCTGGTCAGCAGTCAAACACTCTACCTCTGGATTATCATGACCCACTCTGAGGCCTTAAGCTAATTTATTTTAATACTTCTTCTCTAAATCTTTTACATCACTCATATTCCATAAAACATCACCAACAAGAAGTAAGTATAGACAGGAAATCAAAGTATGTTTTGTATTAAATTCACATGACCAGTCATGGTTAATTTATAGATGGTTAATGATTAATGACTCAATGATGGTTCCGTTTTTATCATGATGAAATTAAAGTAAAATTTAAATTCAATTTAAAAGTAAATTCAATTCAAATAGTTCACCCTTTTATGTTTCACTATTTTCTTGCAAAGACCAACTAGTAAATTTTGCTTTTTTTTAACGATGATGGGGATTGGGATGGTGTGGTGGCTAACGTAAAGGCTTCCCACCAAGAGGGTTCAAATTCTGGAGGCAACAAATATTTTTCAGTGGTATCCCAGGCCCTACTTGAGGTGCTTTGTGGAGAGCACTTTGAAAGATTACAACACCCATTGGATGGGGCGTTAAGCTGCGGACCCCTTGGCGCCTTTTGACAAGATTGGCTAATGCCAATGCTGGGTTTCTCCCCACCCTTCCTTTCCCATTCATCCCCAATAGCACAAATGACCTTAGCTGTCAGTCACCTCCCCTAAAAATCTGCAACAACTTGAAAAATGATACATTCTTGCAAGACATCCAGAGATGCTCCACTTGGGTTATTCACTACTGACTGTAATCTTAAGTTTTTCAAGCACCAGTCCTAAGAAAGCTCCTGCTAAATATTTGAACGTGTCTGTAAGTTAGTACTTTCATTAGGGCCACAGTAAATACCCAAGACATGCCACCCACCCTACTGCTGAAGCTCATCCCCACCCTCCATCATAAAAACATGAAGTCTTTCCAGTCCAGCTCAGCTGGCTTTGGACTATTCAGTCATAGGCACTATGGAAACTTGGAGCCTCTTGTTTAAACTTTGTTTTAACCCAACAGACAACAAACTACTTTGAGATAGGAGATAGCAGCTCCATTCAGTCTATCTAAACCCTAGACTTTTCCTCACTTTGGCATGCATTTTTGGCCACCAATGTTGGGAACGCTGTATCTTTAATGTGTGAGAATGTTAACTTACTTTCACTTTATGACTTGATATTTTACTTTGCCTATCATGAGTAGTTTCTTGTGGAAAATCAAGGCAATGCTGCAGCTCTTATGGAAGAGCTGCAGCATTGCCTGTCCATTCTGTCTTCATATGCTATGTCTATTAACTAAAATATGATTTGGTGAGCTTATCAAGTATGAAGTACTCATTTGGCCCATTTGGTGGAAAGAGAAAAAAATTTCTTAATAGTAAGTGGGTTAGTTAGATGGATGATATTTATCGTATTCTACCATGTAAATCAGCAGCACATAACATATAAATATAATTAATTAATAAATATAATTAATTAATATATTTTAGGATTTTTCAGAAATTGCCTTCTTGATAAATCAATGAAAGTGGTGGCATAATGCCAATGAACCACATGTATCTCATTTTCAGGAGTGAGAGGGAGAATACAGTACTCAATACTGTACAATTCACATTTTTTCTATGAATATTTCTTTTGCCTAACTTTTAGACGAAGGTTTCTTTTACATCTATTTGATTCCTTTTTACCCTTATTTCTAGATTTTAAATCAGAATTGTCCACTGTATCTGCCATTCCGCAAGACACTTCATAATTTTTGTAGTCACTAATTTACATTCATTTAATTGTATTCATATGTACAGTAATGGACAGCCATCTTACTTTAGTGATAAAAGAATTAAATGCAACAAAAATTACAAACATAAACATCTTAATTGAGAAAAATTTAGATAGGTAATTATAAACTTCATCAACTACATGGAAGAACAAATATTATCTGTCATGATTACCACATGTTCTTTTCATTATGTAAACACTTAAACTGCAATTTGTTCTCTTTTGAAGATTGTTAATATGTTTATATGTTATCTACCAGAAATTTGTTTTCAGAGTCTTAAAGTGACTTTATATATGTACATGTATCTTTTAAAAAATATCTGCCGACTTATTCATTTGTCAGCAAAAAGAATATGATAATTGAAACTACATCCTACTAGTAATTTATATTTTTAATTGAAGAACATGCACAATAGGTGCTAATATATATATTAATTAAAGTAGAAATATATCTGCACTTACCAATTGCAATGAAAATGTGGTTCTCTTCATTTTTAGACTTGCTTTCATTAATAAAATTTTCAATTGCATGAATTTCATCATAGATGGTTAGACCAGTGATATCTTTTTCCCTCTGGTGTTTTGGAAAGGTGTAACATTAATATTAGTTACAGTAATTTCATTTTATCATAGATGGGCATAACAAAGTGACATAGTTACATTTTTGACACACCCACACACAGACACATATATATATCCCCCCCTACCCTGATGTGTGAATATTCACACACCGTCGGGCTTAGTACTGGGTGAATTCTACCATCACCTACTAAACCGACCTTCAGGTTGAATACTGTGTTTATGGTTTTTTTATACATATATATATATATATCCCACCTTTCCTGTGTTTGTCTTTTATGTGTTTTCCTTTCCCCTTTCCTTATATCTATTTCTAAGTGTGAAGTAATATATATATATAAAATCTTGAAAATGACGCTCTCCAGCGACGCACAAACACACAAACACTAAGATAATAGATATTACACACACAGAAACATAAAAGGACACTTACAGTAGATATTTACGTTTCCACGGCACGTCCGTCGTCATCAGAAGTTTTTATCTTAGGGTTTGTATATATGTATATATATATATATATATATATATATATATATATATATATATATATATATATATTATTATTATTATTATTATTAGGTAATCTACCGGTTAAGGTAGATTTTTGGATGGACAAAACTATCAAATAAACATTTTGTGACTCCACTCCTAGCAAACTAATCTATATCAGGTCCCTCTTCATCTCGGTGTACTTCTTTCCTCCCTTCATCCCGTCCAACATCCCTATCCTGTTCCTACCCTTACCTCGCTTACCCAACATTCTCCCCTCTATTACCCTCTTCAACATTCCACTAACGCTCAATACGCCTTTCATCCATTTTTCCTGCCTCCATAGGATTTCTCTCAACAAACCCCTCTCCTCCCCCACCATTTCTAGTACTTCCTCATTTGTTTTCCTTTTGGTCCATTTCACCTTCTCCATTCTTCTCCACACCCACATTTCAAAAGCCTCCAATCTACGTCTATCCTCCTGCTTCAGCGACCACGTTTCCGCGCCGTACATAGCTACGCTCCATATCAGAGTTTTTACGAGTCTTGTCTTAACATCCCTACTCAACGTCCCCGTCATCAACTCCCTCCTCCTTGAGAAAGCCTCCTTGCCTAGCGCAATTCTTCTCCTTACGTCCCTACCACTTTGACCGTATTGGTCCAAAACACTTCCGAGATATGTAAACTGTTCTACCTGCTCTATTTTTTCCCCGCCTATTTTAATATTTAGTTTTGCCTTTTTCTTTCTGGAAAATCGCATAACCTTTGTTTTATTAATATTGATTCTCATCCCATATTTATGGCACTGAACCTCCAATTCACTCAGCAATGTTTGCAACCCCTTGGCAGACTGAGCAACTAATGCTTGGTCATCAGCAAATCTAACCAATTTTACGAATTCCCCTCCGACTTTCATTCCTACCTCCATTTCTTCCCATGCTTCTTTAATCATTTCCTCTACATATACGTTGAACAGTACCGGTGACAATGGGCAACCCTGCCTTACACCTCTTCCTAACACTGCCCATCCGGACTCTCCATTCCCCACTCTCACCTGAGCAGTCTGAGACATGTACAGGTTGCGGATCAGTCTCCTTTCCTTCCAATCCATTCCTATTTTCTGCAATACACGCATTAATTTTTCCCAATTCACTCTATCAAACGCTTTTTCGAAATCTACAAAACAGGCTAAAACGTCCTGATTGTATTCTATATTCCTCTCGACTAGTGATCTCATTACTGCAATGGCATCACACGTACCTCTTCCTTTCCTGAACCCAAACTGATCATCCCCTAAGTAATCATTTGCCTTACTCTCTATCCTTTTGTTGATGATCCTGAGAATAACTTTAGCTGCGTGGGATATCAAACTTATTGTTCTGTAATCCTCACATGACGAAGCCTTTGCCTTTTTTGGAATAGGAACTAACACCGATCTCACAAAATCTTCCGGCCAGATTCCTTCCTCATAGATACTACGAATCAGTCCATATATGGCCTTCTTCCCACCTTTCCCTAACCATTTCAACATTTCTACAGGAATATTGTCCACCCCCACAGCCTTATTTGCTTTCATCTCCTTTAATGCCCTTTCTATTTCATCGTCGAGTATGCCTGGACCTAAGCTATCTTCTTCTACGTCATGTTCCTTTTCTATGTCTAACCTTGTCGGCCTAAGTTCTTTACCATACAGTGTTTCTATATATTCCTTCCATCTCTCTTGGAATTTTCCTGGTTCAACTATTATCTTACCCCATTTATCTTTAACTGTTAGCACAGATCTTGCCTTCTTACTTCCTGATAATAACTTAACCTTGCTGTATAGAGCACCAATTTCACCCTTCTTCTGTAAACTTTCCATATCCTCGCATTGCGTTTTCCACCATTCTTCTTTTGCTTTATTTGTGACCCTTCTCAATTTATTGTTTAACTCTTTGTACTTCATTTTGCCTAACTCTGTGTTTAAATTTTTCCATCTTCTTCTCTCATCCATCTTTGCAATCATCTCATCCGTTACCCATGGTTTCCTTATCCTTTTCCCGTTAACCGTTCCTATAGTGTCTTTAGCGGCTTCCAATATCCCTTTCTTGATACATTCCCATTTTTCTTCGATAGTACTCAGCTCTTTACCGTCATCCATCATTTTCTCTACAGCCTGCTGATACTCCTTCCTTGTTAATCCATTTAATGCTTCTAAATTCCATTTCCTAACCCGCCACCTTTGCTTTATCTTCTTGAAATGAACATTACATTTCATAGCAACTAAATTGTGGTCAGAGTCCGCATCCGCTCCGGGGAAACTGTGCGAATGTATCACACTGTTCCTAAACCTGTGCCTAACCATAATATAATCTAACTGATACCTTTCTGAGTCACCTGGCATTTTCCATGTATACCTACGCCTTTTGTGGTGTCTAAACCACGTGTTGGTGATGACTAACCCCTGTCTCCTGCAGAATTCAATTGCTTTCTCCCCGCGTTCATTCCTCGTGCCTAACCCATAGTCCCCCACCTCACCACCATCTCTTCCTTTGCCTACCGTCGCATTCCAATCCCCCAATCCCCCATCACTATCAAATGTTTCCCTGCAGGAACACTCGCGATGATATCCTCTAACTCATCATACATCCTATCGAATATATATATAGATGAATTCTTCGAAGTAACACGGAAGTGTTGAATAAAAAACTTAGACAGTATTACACAGCACGAGAACACATAAAAAGAACACTCACAATAATATCTTGATAATTTTGACGGACTCGAGCTCCGTCTTCTTCGGAAGATAAGATATGACAGTCATATCTTTTCTCCCGAAGAAGACGGAGCTCAAGTCCATCGAAATTATCAAGATATTATTGTGAGTGTTCTTTTTATGTGTTCTTGTGCTGTGTGTTACAGTCTAAGTTATATATATATATATATATATATATATATATATATATATATATATATATATATATATATATATATATATATATATATATATATATATATATATATATATTTATTTATTTATTTATTTATTTATTTATTTATTTATTTATATATAACTTTTGGATGGCACAATCTGTGTCTGTTTTATTCTGTGTTCTATTGTGCCATCCAAAAGTTATATTGCTCTCGTGAGTACTTCCGCATCACCGATATATATATATATATATATATATATATATATATATATATATGTATAAATTCACTGATAGTCATAACAAACACAGAAACCAAAACACACAAAAGAGGGACTCACTGGTTCTCGAATTTTCGGTGGTCCAACCACCTTTCTCAAGAGGAATTAGGAACAGAACTGAGGCAGAGGAGGGCCCGAAAGCAGTGGTAGGAAGGAGAAGGGGAATTGGGGGAAAAGAGGGGAAAAGAGGGGAAAAGAAAGGAAAAGAGGGGAAAAAAGGGGGGGAAGGCATTCGAGGTGAGGAGTTTGGAGGGGTAGTGTATAGCGCGGGAATTTTAAAAAAGGTGGGGATGATATGGAAGTTGTTGGGGGCGGAGGGGGAAGAAATTATATGCATAAAGGGGGCAAGATTCCAGGAATCCAAGAGCCAGATGAAAGCTAGCTCTAATATTTTGAGTTTCAGTGGAGGGTCTGAGTGTGGGAGGGATGCTAAGACGGATACTTTAAAACATTGGTCAAAGGCAGTGTTGTGTTCGGAGGCATGTTTGGGGATTTGGAGCATACCAATAAGGGAGGAATTGTTGCATGAGGCTCGATGATTATTGATTCTAATATTGAGGGGTGTGGTACACTGTCCAATGTAAAAGGCAGGGCAAAGTTGCACTTGAGTAGGTAGACAACATTGCTGGAGGTACACGAGGAGTAGGGAATTGGTGGGAGAGAGTTAAAGAGCGGGTGGGAGAGGGATGGGATTCTGGTTAGGAAAATAGGACATTTTTGCATCTAGGTTTATTGCAGGGTCTGGGAGTGATTTTGGAACGGGGCGAGGATTTAAGAAGTGGATTGGTAGATTTTAGAAGATCTGATAGATTGGCGGGGCGTTTGAAAGTGACAGAGGGGCATTTGGGGAAAAGGTTGGTGGTGGAATTGTGATTTTTGAGGATAGGATAGAGGTCCTTTAGGATAGAACGCAGAGATTCTAGGCCAGGGAGAAACGTGGTACAAATTGAAAGAGGGTGGTTTTTCGCGGTGGTGGAAGGTCTGGGAGTGTAAGTATGTCTATGGATCCTCTTATTCAGGAGGGATTCAGGATAACCTCATTTGAGTAGGGAATGGTGTAAATTTATGAGGAAATTGTCTAGGGAGTCAGGGTCATTGCAAATTCTGTGTCCCCTTATGGAAAGGGAATAAGGAATGGAACGTTTGGTGTGGTATGGGTGACAGCTGCTAAATGTAAGTACTGTTGTTTATTTGTGGGTTTTATATGTACGGATGTGTGAAATTTATGGTCTATAAATGATATGTTTACATCTAGGAAGGTGATTTGGGAGGAGGAAACTGTAGACGTGAAGGAGATAGAGGACGAGGCATTAAGGTTGGAAATGAAAGTTTTCAGGGAATCAGGACCATGTGGCCAGAGAAGGAAAATATCGTTAATATATCTGAGCCACAATAGCGGTTTCAGGGGTTGTTGTGACAGGAATTTATTCTCCGCGAGACCAAGAAAGAGGTTTGCATAGGACGGGCTGAACCTGCTACCCATGGCACAACCCTTGATTTGTAGGTAGAAATTATCATTAAAGGAGAAGGAATTGCGGGTAAGAATGAACTCGGAAAGGCTGAGGAGAAAATCTGTGCTGGGGATGTGTGGCTCAGGGCATTGGGAGAGGTAGTGTTGGAGGGCGGAGAGACCTTCTGAGTGGGGAATGGATGTGTACAGGGACGTGGCATCTATAGTGGCCATAATGATCTCGGCATCTGGAGGGAGGGAGATAGAATTTAATCTATCCAGGAAATGTTAGGAATCTTTAGGGAATGATGGTAGGGCCTGGACAATCGGCTGGAGATAGTGGTCTACAAATGCCGAGATTCTTTCAGTTGGGGAGTGACGGGAGGATAAAATCGGTCGACCAGGATTACCCGGCTTGTGAATCTTCGGAAGGATATAGAAATGAGGAGTGCGTGGGTGGGGAGGGGAGAGGAGGGCTAAGTCTGAAGGAGATAGACCCTCATTCGGCCCATTGGCACTAAGAAATTCAATTAGGTCCTCCTGAAGTGCGGGATTTGGATCTTCGAGGATTTGCTGGTAGGAAGAGGTGTCAGAGAGTTGTGTTTCAGCTTCCCTAATGTAGTCTGATCTGTATATATATATAACTTTTATAACTGATATATATATATATATATATATATATATATAATATAACTGATATATATATATATAACTTATGGACGGCACAATAGAACACAGAATAAAACAGATAACACATAAAAGAACAACAATATAACTAATGTAATGAACTAATAATGTATATATATATAATTATATATACATATAAAAAAACACACTAACACTCGGATACAAAATATTCCACACACAGAAACATAAAAGAAGGACACTCACAGTATGTATTGATGTTTTGACGGCCCCGCCGTCATCATCAGAATGGCGTTGTGCAGGAGAAGGGTGAGAGGAGGAGAGGTAAGGGACCAAATGGGAGCAGACAAGGTAGGGGAGGGGAAATGTAGGCAGCATTGGATGAAATCAGTGGGCTTGGTCCAGCCCGGGGGGTTTAAATGACTGTAGCCCCCAGATATGTGCCACACATAATAGCTTCGCACAGAGATGGAATTTTATTGATGTAAAACCTGGTCTTTGAGGCAACATTATCAGCATATGTGGAAGGCTTTTTAGATGTGGGTACTGGCAGCTCTTTTGAGAAAGAGGAATGCTATGTCAAACATTAAAATAGGTGGTCATTAAGTAGAGCAGGTGGAACAGTTGATATATCTCACAAGTGTTTTTGACCAAAATGGTCAAAGTAGTAGGGACATAAAAATTGCATTAGGACTTAAAGTATTTACAAGGAGGAGAGAATCAATGACAGGAACATTGGGTAAGGATGTTAGGAAAAGGTTCATCACAACTTTGGTATAGAGCATAGTTACAGTACCGCATGGATACATGCTCACAGAGGCACGGTGATAGGCATAGATTGGAGGCTTTGAAATTTGGGTGTAGAGGAGGATGGAAAAGAAAATAATGGAAGAAGTGCTAAGTGATATGGTGGGGGAGGAGATTGTTGGATACTGCTCTTTTTTTCCACTGGTTTCAATGCAGGTGTTTAAGGATTGTGCCCAACCATAACCATGGAGATCTTTCTCCACTAGAGGCAGGAATAAAACTTGGTCAATTGGGCTATGACTCAAAGTTGCCAGTATTCATTTTCTGATTATTTTCATTTGTAATCAATGTATTGGATCATGAGAAAAGCAAATTTGCACTTTTCCACAAGTTTATTGGTAACATACTACGAGTTTCGGTTCACAGAACCATCATCAGGTACAAGACATGACAAATAGGGACTAAATCATATTTATAAATGCTTTAGGAAGGGGGGAGGGAAGGAGTGATGAACAGGAGTAAGGTAGGCAGGGACATAGAGGGGAGAGATGGAAAAGCCCAAAGACAATGGAGAAACCAAAGGAAAATAAAGGAGTCAGGCGACTAAAGAAATGGAGAGGTGCAAAGAGAGGGTAGGAAGGATAGGCACGTGTGGTCATTATAGAGAGGATTGTGGCAGGTAGCTGGTACCCTTGTGGTAGGGAGGAGGGAAGCATACAGAAGGGTTAGGCAGGAAGGGAACATTGAAGGAACAGAGGCAGGTTGATGGATGAGGTATACTATAGGTGATTCTACAAAGAACTTTAGTTCTGCTTCACGGAATTAGACAGATAAATAAAGAAAGAGTTTGGCCTGATATGCTATGCCTACGTTCTGAATACAATCAACAGATTCAGGTGAGATTTAGTGGAAGTTCGCCATTATGAGAAAAACAAATTTGCAGTTTTCCACATTGACCCTCACACCTTCCTCATACCTGCATAAATACAATGTAGTCACTATTTGACATGTTTTGTACCTGATGATGATTCTGTGAACTGAAAAGCATAGTGTGTTTCCAATAAACTTGTGGAAAAGTGCAAATTTGTTTTTCAAATAATGATGAAATTCCACTACATCTCACCTAACTCTGTTGAATGTATGAGATACATAATTTAGGATGTCTCTAGTTGCCTTCCTCAAAAGTATTTTTAACATGATTGCTGAAATGGCCACTCCCCTGGGATTAGATGCCTTTGCAGCTACCTCACTGAGGAACAGATACTGCAAGACTACCTTTGGCCTGACTCCTACCATTTGACCAATCTGGCAGGGACCTACTAAGAGCAATTATCATTGCTTCAACCGGTCCAGCTCTAGAGGTCAGTGGAGAATTCGACTCCTTCCACTATGGCACGGACATAGTCCAAGAGAGGGTGGGTTCAATGCAAATTTTTAAGAGTTGTGATTTACAAAACAGATATGGCAAGAGCCAAAGTTGAATATGGTGATCTGATGATTACAGCCAACTTGCAACTACTCTTAACTTGGATAAAATAGATGGGACAGATTTTTGTTTTGTACTATGAATATCAATAGTCACAGCTTATTTTCTCTCAAAAGATTTAGAGCGACCTCAATCTATAATCAAGATAACAAGATTTTAGATTAAATACATGTGTACAGAAACTATTTACATGTCCCATCAATACTTAAATTAATATTAACAATGTGATATATAACAGGCATAATTGTTTCATTTCATCCTAAACCTCATTTATAAAAGATTTTGACCAATATTTCATCTGAACCTTCTATTACAATCCTTGCATGTTTTATTTGTGCTTAGTCATTTGCTCTTATTTTATACATAGTACTATTCAAGGAAAGAATTGTCCTTGCATTGCAAAAGGGCGATCACACCCATGAATAAAATATATTATATAAAGTAAGTCATTATATCAAAATAAATTCATTTTACCATTCCATCCTTATCAAGAAACCCAATAACTGTGACTTTTAAGTTAGCTTGCTCAAAAGTCTTTGATTTTGTCAGGGCTCCATTAAATGGTGGTTCTTTCCCATCAGTTGAATTCACATTTATGGCAAATCCAACTCCTTTCAGGCTGGAAATATAATTAGAAGCTGCCTCTCTGCCATACTGAAAAACTTCTGATCCAATGGCCTATGAGCAAAGAAGGAAAGCAATTCTTAGTTCTTAAATATCAACCATCCATTAGGGGAAGCTAGTTTCACAGAAGTAGCGACTGAGTAGTAGTGACTGAGCAAGATTCCAAAAATAGCTCTCAAAGAAAATATCTGTCTAAAAGTTTTTAACATTGTCCAACTTTTTTCAGGACTGTTGTAATTCTTGAATGAATTTTAATAAATGAACAGGATGTCGAAAAAGTAGCAATGGAGTTTGCTTGAGCCATTTTATATTCATATTATCACCCTTTTTCCTGACAGTCTATTATTAGCAATGGCTCTGTGGTTGCCACCACACATCCCCATTAAGTAAAAACCATCATGTGACCCTGGGTTATTCTATATGCATGTACACGAAGTCACAAAAACTAAACTTCTTATAGCACCTTCATAGAGGCAGAGTAAGAAAAATCTCATTCACTATTATTAGGATAGGGTTACTTCATAATCATCATCTTTTAATTGTCTTTTACAGTCATAATGATGTCAATTTTAAGCTTGCAATACAGACAATAATCAAATGAATATTAAATTAAATATTGAATGAATAGTCAGACAAATAAAATAATCAACAGAATGCAGGGTGCTACAGCTGTGGAAATATTTCTTTTACTATAATACTTACAACTGCAGAGAAATTTAAAGAGTTCATGGCATTTATAGCAGGTTGAAATTTCATCAAATCAAACCATTCACTGCTTTTTCCAAGTGTGTTTCCAGCATCCAACCAAATGATCTGAGACCCTGTTCCATTACTGAAAGTTTCAACACTAGTCTCATTCTTCAACTGGCTCACAAGTCGGCCCAAGCCAGCAACACATGCACTGTCATGTGTGTCTGTAAAGGAAATACAGGGTCTCCTCTCATAATGGAATAATGGACAGTAGATAAATTAAAAAACAGATTCACTTCAACAATGGAAAGCACCTTTATATGCACTTTGCTCTGATTTAGGTCAAAATTCATTCAGCCCTATCTTACTCTCCTACCTAGCACTAGCCATACTGACTCTCAATTTTCTATCCACAGCTGCACAGTTTGAGACATGTACAGGTTTCAGATAGGTTGCCTATCCTTCCAGTTTACTCCTCTCTTCTTCAAAATGTGTTCATTAAAGGTGTCTATTACTCCTTACTTACTCTGACAAACACCTTCTCATAATCTTCAAAGGACATAAATACATCTTGGTTTTACTCTTTTGTCCCTTTCCATTAGTACCATTGTTATCATATCTCCATTGTATAATTTCTCTGTATTCATATGCTAACCATGGCATATTCCTCTCCATTCTAAACAAACTGGTGTATGACTAAGCTCTCTTCTCCATCCTTCTGTTAATGATCCCATGTAGCAGTTACGTCCTTAATCAAATCAAAGTTATTGTCCTTTAGTCCTTGTATATTGTTGCTTTTCCCTTATTTGAGATGCTATCAATAATGAATACAGCTAAATTTTTCCTATTTTGCTCAGTATTTTATCAACTGTTCCATGGTATTCCTTCCTTTTTGCCCCAGTTAAGTTTCTACCTTCCATATTCTTATGCTCTTTATGCTCTAAATCTCTCAAATTTAACATTACACTTAATGTGTTCTAAATTGTGATCCAAACCCACATCTGCTCCCAGAAAAGTATGTCTGTTGATCATATAAATCCTAAATCTATAGCTAAAAATAATAAAATCTAACTGATATCTCCCTGTGTGCCCTGTCATATTCCATATGTACCTACATCTCCCATGGTATTTAAACCATGGGTCAGTAATAATTGGCCTAGTTCTCCCACAGAACTCTATTGTTTTCTCCCTATGGTCATTTATTTTTCCTAAACCATATAGTATTCTCTTGCCTCACTCCTGTCTCTCCTTTCACCTACCAGTATTTTCCAATCCCCTACCACAATCAAGTGTTTTCTTCCTGGCACATTTGCAATCATTTCATCTTTTTTTATCATAAACACTACATATCTACTTACTCCTCCTCATGATTGATCCTTGGCATGTAAACCTGAAGTACCACTAGATTGACTACGTCTGCTGTTATTTTTACAAAAAATATTCTGTTTTCCACCTGTTCCATATTCACTTCTCTACTTTCCAGTATCCTAGTCAGTACTATAGCCACCCCAAGTTGACTCTCTGCTATACATTACCCTATCAATGTTGCTCCAGTTATCTCTGCTGTCTTTCCAACATCCCTATCCTTAGCATTATCCAAACATTTCAACTCCCTATTCTCACTGTAGCACTCCTCTTCTGGGTCTTATTTTCTACTGGCATCTGCTTGGTTGTACAAGGGTTTTGTGATGACCATAAAGGCCTCACCTCCTCCTCTGCCATGCACAACAACTGGCCTCATGGCCCCTTGCAGGCCTTGCAATCATAGAATAGAGCATATTTATATAATTGAGCCATACTCACCCTGGCATTTCTTTCCATCAAGTTCATTTACTGGGTAAAATCTGTAGTTTAAATCATTGACAAACAATATTCGCAACCCGTTAGTACTGGTATCACCATTAACAAGACCTTGGGATGCAAATAGCTGCAGTACTAACAATAGGAAACATGCAAAAAGATGCATCCTTATCTCTGTTGACAAAAAATTCCTGAAACCAAGAGAATCATTTTATTAAATTAGGTATGTTCAGAAAGTTAATGAGCAAATTTGATGCAGAATGAACACTGAATAATACCATGTACCTTAATTTTAGGGTACATATGTGAGTTAATGGGAAATGATGCAACTATTTTATTTCTGCATACGGAGTAAAAAAGATTCTCAAGTAATCATATGAAAGTGAACAAGTTTAATAATAGAGGTATTATTATTGTTGGTAGTCTACTATTATGATAAGTTCTGGATAGACATGGACTGATCATCACTACATTTCTTAGTTTTATTTAGCACAGAATAGAGACAATCTGATTTCCCAAAATATATTCAACTGTTCTTCAATTTTAAATGCTTTAATCCTCTTTTCATCCAGTCCAACATTCCTATCCCCTTCCTCCTCCTACCCTTCCTCTCTCCTTAATCAATCTTCAATATCCCACCATTCATTAAAATATTCTGGTTACATGTTTCCTGCATTCTTTAGATTTCTCTCAATTATCTCTCTCCCCTCCTACCATACCTAATATCTCTTTGTTGAGTTTTCTTTCATTCTCCACACGAACATATCAAAAGCCTCTAATCTACAATTATCACCATGCTCCAATGACCAAGCTTCCATTCCACACAAAACCATGGCTCATATCAAAGTTTTTGTGAGCATTTTCTTAACATCCTTACTCAAAGTCCCTTTCACCAATTCCCTCCTTCACGTGAAAGCTTCTCTGCCTAATGCTATTCTTTTTCTATTGCTCCTACTACTATAACTGCCTTGGTCTAACACATTGCCAAGATCTGTAATCTGTCCACTTACTTTAATTATAGCCCTCCAATTTCTATGTTTGACTTCCACTTTCTCTTTCTTGAAAAAGGCATAGCCTTTGTTTTGCTTGCACTAACCATCCCATACCCATCAAACTGATTTCTTTAATATGCTCTGTATTGATAGTAGTCTCTTGGCTGACTGGCAAACTATAGCTTGATCATCCACAAACCTAACTGATTTTATGAAATCCCCATCAACTTTCATTTCTATCTACAGCTCTTTCCATGCTTCTTTTACCATTTCCTCGACATGTACATTGAACAGCACAGGGGACTGTGGCCAAACTCTTCATTCTAACACTACTCATCTGGGCTCTCTACCAGCCACTCAAACCTGAGCAGCCTGCACAGATTGCTAATTAGTTGTCTATCTATTGATTGGACATATCAATTGATTGGAGACTCAATCTATCTTCTCAAACAAACTCAAAGTTTTACTCTCACCTATTTCTTTCATAAATCTATGAAACAAACAAATACATCCCGATTGTACTCTTGTGTTTCTTTCTATTATTGGTCTCATTGTTGGTTTGAACAAATATATTAGACATGGAAAATAAATCCCAAATAAAAAGACAAGAAGGTATCAAAATGTAATGTTATGGAAGATTGATGAATACACAATCAATTGCAGAGTAACAAATGAAGAATCACGTAATTCCAAGAGTGAGTAACATGAGAAACCCATGAAAGATGCCTAAGGTAAGATGAAGGGCTGCAGTCAACCAATATTATGATTGAACGACCAATGAATAAATTCTCGTTTTTACCGATGCAATGTAATTACTGTATGTAATTCCAATGCAATGAAAATACTCGGATAACATCAGCCACCCAGATTAGCAGAACGACAGCAACATCCATCGAATCATCTTGGAGCCTAACTTTCAGGATACAGACAGGGTTCAATTCTGTACTTCGAGACTTCTGTACTTCCGTCAGTGTTGGAGAACAAATTTTTTAAGAAAAATTCACCAGCCTTATCCAAACTATAGCAACATCCCTTTTCAGCGCTAGATTCAGCAATTTAAGAGTTCAAACAAAGAGTGGAACTTTTGCTGAATTTTGTGAACAGAACTGATTTTAATCTGAAGCAGAATAGCGGAATATTGTGTGGAACAAGAATATATCTTGATCGTCTGGTATTAAAAGACTTGGAAATAGTCGGAGTGATCAAAGAAGCAAACTCGTTCTTTGATGCCACAAATAATACCCTGATAACCGCAATAGCGTAGCCTTGTCCCACATGTATTGTTGAATATCCATTGAGCACCTTAAGACGATTGATGTTCAATTTGCATTATTTCAATGTTAAAAAATGATTGAGATCGATAATGACAGAAAATATCTACAACTGTTTATGGGAGGGTCCACAAGAGAATGGTTTTGGAAATGTAAATGAGTGGAAGATGAAAATTCTTCAAAAATACTTGTAAGTTCTAAATTGAAATTATTTTAATTCTTATTGTATTCATAAACAGGTTACTTGTCCGTATTTTTTCACTGAGTACCTACACTTCAAGAATAATTAATAGATGGATTTACTATGATCGAATATCGATATGGCTAACAGCTTATGGACGTATTGAATTGGGTCGGCGGTCAACTAAAACCTAAATCGTGTTCAGCAGTTTAAAATCACGGTATTAACTATATGGCCAAATTGACTTAAGAGTTACTTTTTGTCCACACAGGCTGACGCCACGGACCTGTTGTCTACCCCGTATGTTGCCAACGCCCAAAATTCATTCAAAACGTCACTCAATATTCCCCATAATTAGCCATTCACGCCATCCACCGGTGCAACTTCAACTTCCGAATAAAAATACCCATACGGACCCAAAGTAATCGACGGGGCATTTGCATATCTATACACTCCTTTTTCCCCAACTCTCATTCAGAATCAAGCCTTGGCATAGCCTGAATTCCGTAAAAATAATTATCAACCACTGACTGTAACGCCAAAATCTAGCCATAAATGTTAACAACAACGCAAGGTATGTGCTGTCTTTCAAATCCACCCAGGACAACCCTTCGAATCGAAATAATTTAATTAATTATCTCTTGTTCGCTGCCATACTCTCCTCTGATATTTAGGATTTCAAAGATCCATGTATTATTGTCGTATGCCTCTCTTGATGGGTCTTTCTGTCACGATCTACGAAACGCATCACGACTTCGGTCTTCCGTATCTTTTGCATGACTCATATGGATTATGAATCTTGTAGGGTAATGCAAGGATACCAGCCTTTTTAGTACCTCTATCACTTGTAACATTCCCTACCAACGGCTACAGTACTCCAACGGTCAGTTTCGGAACATTTTCAGCAGCATGCCACAGTTAAAAACAAAGCGTAACAACACCACACACCCAATATTCTATGATAGCGCGATAGGAACTTCTTATACGTCTTGGGATTACCTTGATAACAAGAATACCGTCGCTCTCGTTCCACCATCAGCAGGCATACAGAATGTGTGAACACACCGGCACAAAATTTTATTGATGGTTCTTATTAGTTACCTTTAAGGGAAATCATTATTCCACATACACTATACTGTTTCTTTAATTTCCTTGACGTATTCGTATTAACCTAGTTAAGTCCTCAGGGTCAATTCCTTTCTCTTCAATTATCTGAATAAAGCCCAAGAAAAAATGTTCCTTCCATACATCGTATTACTCTTAACCCTCAAGAAATTCTGTCAGTTTACTTATCTCATCCAACCGCTTTGTTCGCCTCCATTTCCCGTATTCCTTTTTTACTCACCAGTTGACATTTTGAACAAAAACAAAAGTATCATCATCATATTGCATGTTTATATCTGAGCGTGCTCGGCAAATACCTTACCGATAAAGATTTTACACGTGTTCTTTCGACATGCTATCGATCTTACTCAGTTTTATTTATACATTTCCTGTCATGTCTCAAACAGTCTGACATAGCCCTCTTTTTGCCACTGGAATTGTTTCCATACATAGCGCATTTATTTTTCACGACACTTGAAATACTCCATCTCCGTTATTATTATTATGGTAATCTACCGGTTAAGGTAGGTTTTTGGATGGACACAACTACCAAATAAATATGTCATAACAAAACACAACCCCATATCCTACTCCAAAACAAGTCCCTCTTCATCTCTGTGTACTTCCTTTCCTCCCTTCTTCCTATCCAACATCCCTATCCTGTTCATGTCCATTCATCGTTAGCCTAACATTCTCCCCTCTATTACCGTCTTCAACATCCAACTGCCGCTCAATACTCCCTTCATCCATTTTTCCTGCCCCCTAGTGATTTCTCCCAACAATCCCCTCTCCTCGCCCACATTACCTAGTACATTACCCTCCTCACCAACCATCTCTAGTACTTCCTCATTTGTTTTCCTTTCGGTCCATTTCACCTTCTCCATTCATCTTCATCATCCTACTTCAGTGACCATGTTTCGGCGCCGCACATAACTACGCTCCACACCAAAGTTTTGACGAGCCATTCCTTAAATCCTCACTCAACGTCCCCATCATCAACTCCCTCCTTAAGAAAGCCTCTTTGCCTAGCCCAATTCTTCTCCTTACGTCTCTACCACTTTGACCGTATTGGTCAAAAATACTTCCGAGATATGAAAAACTCGCTTACTAAAAAAAATACTCCCCCTTATGGAAAACTCTTTGCCTAGTGCAAGCCTTCTCCTTACGACACAACCCCTGTTAACCAACTGTTTAACATGCTGGTTCAAAACACTTCCGAGATACGTAAATTGTTCTACCTGCTCTATTCTTTCCCCTCCCATTTGAATGTTTAGCTTAGCCTTTTTCTTTTTGGAAAATCGCATAACCTTTGTTTTATTAAGATTAATTCTCATCCGATATTTATCGCACTGAACCTCCAATTTACTCAGCAATGCTTGCAACCCCTTGGCTGACTGAGCAACTAATGCTAGGTCATCAGCAAACCTAACCGATTTTACGAATTCCCCTCCGACTTTTATTCCTACCTCCACTTATTCCCATGCCTCTTTAATCATTTCCTCCACATATACGTTGAACAGTACAATGTACAAAACAGTACAAATACAGGTGATAATGAACATCCCTGCCTTACACCTCTTCCTAAGACTTCTATCCGGACTCTCCGTTCCCCAAGCGCACCTGAGCAATCTGAGACATGTACAGGTTGCAGTTAGGCTCCTGTCCCTCCGATGTATGTGTATTCCTATTTTATGCAATACACAGATTAGTTTTTCTCAATTCACTCTATCAAACGCTTTTTCGAAATCTACGAAACAGGCAAATACGTCCTGATTGTATTCTATATTCCTCTCGATTAGTGATTTCATTACTGCAATGGCATCACGTGTACCTCTCCCCTTCTTAAATCCAAACTGATCATCCTCTAAGTAACCATTTGCCCTACTCTCAATCCTTTTGTTGATGATCCTGAGAACACCTTTAGCTGCGCGGGATACCAAACTTATTGTTTTGTAATCCTCACATGATGTAGCCTTTACAATTTTCGGAATAGGAACTGACACTGATCTCACAAAGTCTTCCGGCAAGATTTCTTCATCATAGATACTACGAATCAGTCCATATAGTCTTCCTCCCACATTTACCTAAACATTTCAGTAGTTCCGCAGGAATGTTGTCTACCCCCACGGCCTTATTTACTTTCATCTCCCGAAATGCCCTTTCTATTTTATCGTCGAGTATGCCTGGACCTAAGCTATCTTCATCTACGTTGTTCCTTTTCTGTCTAACCTTGTTGGCCTAAGTTCTTTAGCAAACAATGTTTCTCTATATTCCTCCAATTTCTCTTGGATCTTTTTGTTTCAACTATTATCCTACTCGACTTATTTTCAATGTTAACACAGATCATCCCTTTTACTTACCAATTGTGTTTTACCCTTCTTGTAAAGAGCACCAATTTCACCCTTCATCTAAAAACCTTCTCTGTTCTTACATTCTTCCATTCCTTCTCTCGTCCATCGTTCTAATAATCACATCCATTACCCATGGTTTCCTTATCCTTTTCGAATTAACAGTTTCTATGGTTTCTTTTGCGGCTCTCGATATTCCTTTTTTGATATATTTCTATTTTTCCTCGAAGGTACTCCGCTTTTCATTTTCCCTCATCCATGATTTTCTCTACAGCCTGCTGATACTCCATTTATCAGCCTGTTAATCCATTTAATGCTTCTACATTCCATGTCCTAGCACTGCATTGAAATTTTGCTTCTATTGTAACAAATGTCCGCCAAGGCATATGAAATGCTACAGGAGGCTAATGAGTCTGATATTCTTTATGGCACAGCTAAAAGATAGTTTAAAATGTTATAAGTGCGAAGATAAATCAATTTTCGAGGAAAGTAGGCCCGGAGTTCAAGTCACTGCTCTAATGAAAATATACATTATTATGATTTCTTTCATTGTGAAAGAATATCGTGGAATAACTTTAACTTTAAAAAGCACAATCAAGTACATTGAAAATTTCGTTGGGTGCCACCCGCACGCTTCTGAAAGAAGAGTTGCACATAAGACGTGTTTGTGCGAGGCGGGTGACGCAAAACCCACAGCGAAATAGCGATTATCGTGTGGAAAACAATGCAATGCGTTCATATTCCTCCAAGTTGTCAAGAAATAGCCTCGCGAGTTTTTCCTGATACTCAATGTTAAGAAACACCGCAGAAATCGGTTTTCATCATCAGAAGCAGGCGAAGGTGACCTGAGCATATTTCAACTTGCAACAGCAGCTGCTAATTTAACCCTGAATTCAAATGATTGAAGCTTTTGCCTAATATACATTGCATGCTAAGCTAGCAATATAATATAAAATGAAATGTTTACAATAATTTATACGATAAAAATATGATTAATCTTTATTGAACAGCCCTCGTACTGTTTCAATCATCAAAGAACGATTTTCTGACATTACATAAGAACGAATAAATGTATTGCAAAGTAAAGTTCTCATTTGTTAAAAATGGTCTGGAACGAACAGAGAACATCAAGGATTAACGGAAAATCTTAAATAGGAGCCGGCCTAAGCTCGAGGATTACTTTCATTCTAATTATGACATGTGCCAATGGGCAAGGATTACACGCTCGTAGATTATCCCTGGATTTGCACGTCCTAATACAAGTTGTTTAAGTCCAATGGTGACTTAGAGGGTATAATTTATAATCCACAATAAATCGGAAAGCGAAAAAACAATGCAGAGGGAATAGAAATAGACAGCCGTAAAACCCGATGAAGTAATTATTCTACCCTCACACAATCAGAGCAATAGGGAACATTTACGCGCTATCATTAATGGCACTCGAAAATAAAATAAAACGTGTCTGAATTTCAAGATCAGATCGCAAGATCCGATCATGATGAAAGGTGATTAAACACCCCTGCCAAAAGCCCCAATGGTGGCTTGCAGATATAAAGAAGACACCGCATACGCAACTTCCCCCTTCTCAGGTGGATGGTGGGGAAGGGGAGGAGGGAAATGAAACAGTGTAAATGGTTACGGTGATGGACGAGTAACAGGAAGGGAGGAGAGATAGCCGAGAGGATCTGAGCGATGGTAAGAATGAATTGACGCAGCAGATGATCGATACTGCCACCACCGCCAAGAGATGGCGGTAGAGCACACTACCTGCACGTACCACTTTGCGTACTTTCCGCTCTCTGCATGCTGCCTGCTCTCTGCCCATAACAATCAAATGGAGACAACAAATCACGGAATTTGGACCTACCAAGAGACAGGGAAGCCAAAGACGACGTGATAATATCCTCGAAAATGTTCAGCGTATCAGGTGGCCTCAATCCTCCAGGTACCAGCGTGTCCATGAACACAATGTTCACTCGAATGACTCGCTTCCTACAGAAAATTCCTGCCCAACAGGCAAGCGTCAAGCGATAGTGAAAACTCGTCACCGACGTCGGCTGAAGTAATCAGGCAAGGATTTCTGTCCCTATCTTTATCTACCGCTCCATATGCTCCTTTATCTTATCGCTTCCAATTTAGACAAGTATTCAAGTTTTTATTTTGTGATTTTTCACGACAAAAGTCATCACTCCCTTTGGAATTTGGCTGGGGAAGGATCTGGGAAAACCTGATCGATCTTTCCTCGAGTAAACTCTGTCATTCGAAAATTCATTCCATCGTTCCCTTCGAATACCATACACACCGATACCATGTCTGATCACGTGGCTTTCGTCCATGCGCCATTGGTGCGCATACTTGGCCCCGTCGCGCAATCGCCGTGCGTGTGCACTTTGTCGGTTTTATGACGGAACACGACACGAGAAGATGAATGAAATGCCACTGTTCGCATCGCTGCTGCTCAATGAGGACAAGAATGGATTTCATTCGAATTTAAATACGAAATCGGAGAAATACGAGGCGATATTGCACCAGGCCGCAAATTCCCCCCTCGTCGAATCCATATGACAGGAGGTGACCTTCACAGTTGAGAACAATTTATCTAGGACGAAGCCACTTCCCATATGCCATTCACCTTCGTTCCCCGTTCACGAAAGGCACATTAGGTCTTTGCGGTCACCTTTAGATAGACCGGGGTAAGCACCACTTCATTTGTTTTGATGGAATTTAGTAAAGAAAAGCACCAATATCGTACATTAAATGAGTCATTGAAATTATAGGGCAATTTTTAGTAAAGCTAAGGGAACCATAATAAATGCATATTGTTAAACGCGAGGAAAATTTTTGATAAAACTCAATAAATGACCACGCTGATTTGATTACGCTGTGTGTTCCAACATCTCCTCGAAAGGAAAATTGTATTAGGTATGCTTATTGCAATTCCGGTACATACTGTACGCTTTTTAGATGACTTTAGACAAAAATTAAGCTGTAAATTATGGTTTTACGCCAGGTAGGGGAACTGTGTGAGGAGAGAGAGAATTTAGAGATTAGAAGGGGACAGGGTGGTTTGGAGAGCTGCTGCAGGCCAAACTTAAGATTGGCAAGCCGTGAAGATGACGACGGTGGGCCGTGATGTTTTCCCAACTATCTGTACTTCAGTAAGTACGAAAGAAATACTATATTAAGTGCGTAAGAGAATTCACTGCGACGAGGATTTAAAGTGAATGAAATGAGTGAATTACGAGTCCAATGAGTCTTTAATCCGTGAAAGATGAGAAACCAATATTCCGCTCGTTCTGGAGGGATACCGTTGATGCACCAACTGCCAATTTTAACACCAAAATGAAGCAGGCTAAAACAAGCATAGCATAGAACGCGATATGATCCTGAGGAAAAAGAGAATGCAATCCACCCACGAATAATCAGAGGGGAATAAGTAGATACGGCTTCAACAACTACAAAAGATAATTGCGATGATTATTTTCGTATTTAATCGTTTGCTTCCCTTTTCATTCCGAAAACTGGAAAGCGCTTTAGAACCCCACCATTGTCACTCTTCTTCCTTGAAGAACTTTGGGCTTGCATGCAAGTACCATACACGCACACTCTAGAAGGAATCATCGAGCAGCGACAACAAAAAGTGCATATTAAAGACACCATTAAAAAATAAAAACCCAAATAAAAGGGCGCCTACATATTAAGATTTCGGCGGTCAGGCCGCCTTTAGCTAACGAAGGAGAATTATTATATAAAGAGTGTTCTTTTATATTGTATATTCATATTTCCATTTTCCCCTTTTGGTCAAAAATACATCGACTGCAATGTTTCCTGCCGGATTTAAACCCTTTATGAACATTCCGGCTTAGAAATAAGAGTCCAATTTTATCTTTGCTTCACATTTTACTCTTATTCCAAAATCATTTCTCCAGTCAGATTATCAATTCGGAAAACTCGCAAAAGTATTAACTGTCATTTTGACAAGTATTTACGGTTTCTTGAATCCATGAAACCTTTTTCCTTAAATTTCAACAGTTAAATATTTGATGATCATTATTGCATAGTAAAGAACTTAGGCCGACTAAGTTAGACATAGAAAAGGAACATGACGTAGAAGAAGATAGCTTAGGTCCGACTCGACGATGAAATAGAAAGGGCATTTAAGGAGATGAAAGCAAATAAGGCCGTGGGGGTGGACAACATACCTGTAGAACTGTTGAAATGCGGGAAGAAGGCCATATATGGACTAATTCGTAGTATCTATGAAGAAGGAATCTGGCCGGAAGATTTTGTGAGATCGGTGTTAGTTCCTATTACAAAAAAGGCAAAGTCTATATCATGTGAGGATTACAGAACAATAAGTTTGATATCCCACGCAGCTAAAGTTATTCTCAGGATCATCAACAAAAGGATAGAGAGTAAGGCAAATGATTACTTAGGGGATGATCAGTTTGGGTTTAGGAAGGGAAGAGGTACGCGTGATGCCATTGCAGTAACGAGATCACTAATTGAGAGGAATAAGGAATACAACCACGACGTTTTTGCCTGTTTTGTAGATTTCGAAAAAGCATTTGATAGAGTGAATTGGGAAAAATTAATGCATGTATTGCAGAAAATAGGAATGGATTGGAGGGACAGGAGACTGATCCGCAACCTGTACATGTCTCAGACTGCTCAGGTGCGAGTGGGGAACGGAGAGTCCGGATGGGCAGTGTTAGGAAGAGGGGTAAGGCAGGGTTGCCCATTGTCACCGGTGCTGTTCAACGTATATGTGGAAGAAATGATTAAAGAGGCATGGGAAGAACTGGAGGTAGGAATGAAATTCGGAGGGGAATTCGTAAAATCGGTTAGGTTTGCTGATGACCAAGCATTAGTTGCTCAGTCAGCCAAGGGGTTGCAAGCATTGCTGAGTGAATTGGAGGTTCAGTGCGATAAATATGGGATGAGAATCAATATTAATAAAACAAAGGTTATGCGATTTTCCAGAAAGAAAAAGACTAAGCTAAATATTAAAATAGGCGGGGAAAAAATAGAGCAGGTAGAGCAGTTTACATATCTCGGAAGTGTTTTGGACCAATTCGGTCAAAGTGGTAGGGACGTAAGGAGAAGAATTGCGCTAGGCAAGGAGGCTTTCTCAAGGAGGAGGGAGTTGATGACGGGGACGTTGAGTAGGGATGTTAAGACAAGACTCGTAAAAACTCTGATATGGAGCGTAGCTATGTATGGCGCGGAAACGTGGTCGCTGAAGCAGGAGGATAGACGTAGATTGGAGGCTTTTGAAATGTGGGTGTGGAGAAGAATGGAGAAGGTGAACTGCACCGAAAGGAAAACAAATGAGGAAGTACTAGAAATGGTGGGGGAGGAGAGGGGTTTGTTGAGAGAAATCCTATGGAGGCAGGAAAAATGGATGAAAGGCGTATTGAGCGGTAGTGGAATGTTGAAGAAGGTATTAGAGGGGAGAATGTTGGGCAAGCGAGGTAAGGGCAGGAACAGGATAGGGATGTTGGACGGGATGAAGGGAGGAAAGAAGTACACCGAGATGAAGAGGGACCTGATATAGATTAGTTTGCTAGGTGGGGAGTTACAAAATGTTTATTTGATAGTTGTGACCATCCAAAAACCTACCTTAACCGGTAGATTACCTAATAATAATAATAATTGCATAGTGTCTCAGGAAAAGACTAGTGACAACTTGGATATAGTGCGCAATTTTGTATGGCTCAGGATCATGGTCGCTGAGGTAAGAGGAGTGTAAGGTTTTGAAATGCGGGTGTGGAGAAGAATAAGGAAAATCAAATGGAAGAATGACGGCAGGAGTGAAAGAAAGTGAGGAAAACTTGAAATCAGTTAGGCTGCCTGGCTTTAGTTAGTCAGGTTGCCAATGGCTCGCAACCATTACTTAGCTCCTCGGAGAATCAGTACGTATTAGTATCAATAAGATGTAACATAATAAAACAAAGACAATGATTTTCTCAAGAAAAACGAAGGCTAAAAGAAACAATAAAATAAGGAAAAATAAATTCGAACAGGTAGAACAGTTCGCCTAGCTAGGAAGTGAGTCGTAGGAGGGTGGGCAGAGTAATAGGGGTACTAAAAGAAGAATTGCGTTAGGAAAATAAGCGCTTGACAAGAGGCTAGAATTGATGACACGCAAGTTTATATGAAGATGTAGAAAAAATATTGGTAAAAAGCCTTATTTGAAACCGCTTTGTGCGGTAGAGAAACTTAGTCATTGATGTCATAAGCGCAGAGTCGAGGTTTTTAAGTGATACGTAGATTTGATGAATAATGGAGGGAATAAAATGGATGGAAAGAAAAGTCAAACATCACGTTCTGGGCAAGGTATGGGAAGAGAGAAGGAAATTCGAAAAAACCAAGACAAGTGGATACAGTGACGAAATGGGTTGCTGAAAACGGCAATAGAAGGGAGAACGTTGGGAAAGTGAGGTGGACGAAAAGAATAGATCATTTGGATGGAATTAAGGGAGGTAGATCGCACGCACAGCTTGTGTGCGTAATTTCTATCTCCCTCAATCGAAGTTTAAATAAATGAGTTATTGTAATATATGATGTTAAATGATTTTGTGCCATGTAAGTTTGCATCCAGGATGGCATTAATTTGTAGCGTCAAACTCCATCAAAAACTGAACTTAAACCGGTAGAGTACTATTCACGAGTACTATTACAAATCGTTTATAAACTGGGTTTTGTTTTTACTTGTATTCTAATGGAACTCTCAAGTGCCATTTTATTTATTTCTCCCAACTCCTATTTTAGGTTTTAGATGACTACACAACGGTACAACGATACATTTACTTGCTTCTTCTAGCAAAGCACAAACTGACATCCCATATTGCAGTAAACCCTTCAACTCCACATACATTCCTTCCTCCCTTCACTCCATCCGACATGCCCATCCCATTCCTACCCCTTCCTCGCTTGCCTAACGCCCTTCCCTCTAATGACAGTCTACAATATTCCATCGCCAATCAAAATACTCTGAATCCATCTTTCCTGCCACCTTTTGATTTCTCCCAACAATCCTCTCTCCTCCCACACTTCCTCATTTGTATTCCTTTCTGTCGATTTCACCTTTTCCATTCTTCTCACCATCTCTTCAAAGACAAATACGTCGTGATAGTATTCTCGCGTATACTCCTCTCGATTATTGATCTCATTACTGCATTGGCATCGCGCGTGCCTCTATCCTTCCTAAACCCAAACTGATCATCAGTAAAGTAATCATTTGCCCTGCTCTCCATCCTCCTACTGATGATCCTGAGAAAAACTTTAGCATCTTGCAAAATCATTCTCATAGCTCTGTAGTCCTCGCTATGGTTACCTTACCCTTTTTCGGAATAGGAACGAAAACCGATCTGACGAAATTTTCCAACCTAATTCCTCCTTTAAAAATATTTCGAATTAGTCCATAACAATTCTCAATCCCACGTTCTCATATATCTTTCAGTATTTTCTCGGGAATTCTCGCCACCTACACAGCCTTATTAGGCTTCAATTCTCTTAATGCCCCTTCTACCTCGCCATCAAGCATGCCTGGATCTAAGCAATCCTCATCTACAGCTTATTTTTTTTCTTTATCTAACCTTTCAGGCTACTATCTTCACCACACAAATCTTTTACTCATTGCTTCCACATGTCTTTAATATCCCGTGGTTCAACAAATGATTTCCCGGACTTACACATTTTATTGTTTGCACGGATTTACCCTTCTTTACTTCCTGCCAGTGTTCTCACCTTCCTATATAGCGGACCAATTTCACCCTTCATCTTTAAACTTCATTGAAGGAATCTGATTAAAATAATATTCTTACGCAGTCAGACAGCCTAATATGAGATATGTACGTGAAAGAATAAATGCTGACAGAAAGCACAATGTCATCGTCCATGTGCCAAAAAAAAAGATAAAAAGACAGTGAGAACTTCAGAGCAATTAATCTTACCCAATTGAGTAAGAAAGAGGAATTGGACTCGAGTAACAAATAATTTGGATTTAGACGAAGTAAAGGAAGAGGAGAATTTATTTTTACCCTCAAAATTATTGTAGATAAGAGAATAGAGAAAGATCAACCAACTTCCATTTACGTACAAATACATTCAGTGATTTGGGGAAAGCTTTTGACTGGGTGGACTAGAATATGCATAATGCTGCGAACCCTAAAATATATTGAAATGAATTACAAAGAAAGGAGATTGATATGCGCCATGAGTAGAGAGCAGATAAAACACGCTTCGGTGTGGGGAAAGCAGAGAAGTAGTTAAATGAAGTGGAATAAATAGAGCAAGGCAGGGTTGCTAATTATCGCCCCCAATGTGTGCATTGAAAAGGCAAATTATGTGATCAAGAAGATAAGAGGTGAAGAAGTGTACGAGTAAATGGAGGAAGGATACATATGATGAAATTAGCGGATAACAAAACCGCCATAGCAGAAAATAAAAGAGATCTAAAGATGATGCTAGCTTTTGGGGCGAAGGGGATGAACACGTACAAAATCTAGAAAAAATAAAATTATGGTAATTTTTTACTGCCAAGGTAAAGAAGATAATCTTCAAATTCAACTGTGGAAAAGCACTGCAACAATTGGAAGGAGTTTGCTATCTAAAAGTCTTGATCACTAGCAATGAAAGTAGCAAGAGGGTAAGCAGAATAGGAATGGCATAGAATGTTTGCTATCAGAATGAACACAACAGCTAGCGACAAATAGTACTAGATAGAAGAAAGCGATCCATTGCTATTAATACATGAAGTGTTATCTCCAACGGCTGTGGGCTAGAATGATAGGAGGAGCAGAGAAACAATGATGATAGGCTATGGAAATTTGGTGCTACCGAAGAATGATGACGATAAAATGGATAGAGAAGCAAATGAAGAAGTACTTTCGGTACCCCTTAGTAGGGTGGAGGAGAAGAGAAGCCTATGGAGGGCACTCAACAAGGAGAATATGAAACCTACTTGGTTACATCCTGAGGTAAGATTTCTTACCGAAGACCACATTGAAGGAAAATTAGGTGAAAATATAATATAGGAAAACTATGGATTAACTACAAGAAGCAGGTTATGAAAGAAGTTAGTGAATGGAGCTTTGAGGGAATCAAGAGAATTGCCAGGTAACAGGATAGTTTTTTAAAGTGCTAAACTCTATTTATCGAAGTGATAACCCGTAATGACATTGTTCCTTATAAAATAGTTCTTATGATGCACTTAAAGCGCAGTATTCTGTAATTACTTCCATTCCTGCCTTTCCCGTCACGAAAAATGAAAAAATCAGTAACTCGCGGGCATTGCGCTAATCAGGGTAACAAAAATTTCAGAAAATTGAACCCTTTGCTGCAAATTATAAAATTTAGGTAATCAGCAAATAATGAAATAAATAATGAGAAAATCATCTTTCAATATACTGTAATGAAAAATCAGACGCGATATTTTCTTCGCATAACGATACATCGTGGAAATAATTCAGAGATTAATGAAACCTAAACCTTTAAAATACATATGTACTAACCTTGAAAATGTCATGTCGATTATCGGCAACAACATTAGGTGACTTTAAATTTCTCCAGGATATACGTACATTGGACCTTTGGCGAAGAGTGTGAAAAGGTTTCCTATTTTTAACATGGGCACAAATTTGTAGGACGTTTGAATCCATGCTTCGGAGAACCGTGGTGGAAGGGAAACACTAAACCACCGGTCTTGTCACATGAACTGGCAGATTAAGTCTTTGAAGATCGTATGATTTGGGCATTAAGAGCTTGAAATAGATACAATAGTTTAGTACCCAAATAAATAATTCCAGCACACACACAGACACAAACGCATAATGCTCATTAGCACACTTAACAGTATTTTTGAAACAGAGAACTATTCATCACCACACTTGTCGCACTGCATGTGTCAGAATGAAAGAAGTACGAGATCTGTCTTTCAGCATGAGGAGTTTTAGTTTTATCCCGTCCAAGAAATTAATGAGAGTTCAGATTAAGATTGTTCGGCATAGTAATATGGCTGTTACGTATAGGGGAATAATGTGTGTGTGTGTGCATATAAATATACATGCTCACTGGCTTCAAATAAGAATACCTAATCAATTATCAAAACAGGACGACTTCAACGTCTAGTACACGGGAGCTGAACGGTGAGTATTGTGACCACCCATCCCTTCACAATCTTCCCAAGTTTTTTGATGCTCCCATTAATTTAATATAAACTACGATTTATTTTTTTAACCAACCATTCTAACCTAAGGCTAGGAGAAAATGAAATCACAAAACATAAAAAAACAGGAAAGGAGTAAAGGGATCGTAGTCATACGTCGCTATTTTCGGGGAACGCCCCCACTAACTTAGAAGCAAATTTCACCAAAACTCATTGAAGAAGGCGGAGATTTAACGGGGTGAAAACAGTAAACTAAATGGAAAATTAGCTTACTTGTTCCCAGAGTTGCCAGATTTCAAATTAGGTTACGGGAGAAAAATACGAAACCAGAGACAGCACCATGGTTCACGCGAGAGTACGGGTTCCCAAGCCAAGAACCCTGGTTCAAACCCGGCGGCGGAATTTTTCAGAAACCTGAATACAATTTTATAATATCCCTCTAACACACGATGGACGAGGTTTGAAATGAAAACTGCATTTTTTGGCATACCGATTAATCTAGTTTACGGCCGTAAAATCGGTAGGTGGCTTTCACGTGGGAAGATTGAATACGTACGAGCTCGAGTTTTTGCTGGACGCGGGACATTGGCGAGAGAGTTCCGCAGGTTGCGAGGCGTCTGACAACACCCGTAACCACAATAATAGGCGTTCGTGCACGTGGGAAATACCAGGAGAGAGATATTTAGAATATTAGAAAGAGATTTAAATACAATTACATTATGGTCTCTGTAAGCGCAACGCCAAATTCATGGGGATGAACCCCTAAAAGAATAAGAAACGTAATGCAGACGCTTAAAACATGACGAAAATGAAGAACCGGAATGCAGTAGTGAAAATTCTGAATGAGGACAACGGCGTTGGGAAGTACCAAAGAAATGAGGATGGAATTATTTTAAAGGATAATGAAAACTGTAAATAAACCAATAAGAAAAGGAAGAAGAAGCCATTGATTACAAAAGATCTAGAAAAACATGAAGGCTAAGCTAAACATGAAAATTGAAGGTATACCTGTCAATAAGGGCAAGTAGAACAATGCCTATTCAGGAGGTTAACAAAGAAATGATGAAAATAATTGCATTAGACAATAAATTATTTGTCAAGGAGGAGTTGATGACATTAATCATATGTACAGATTTTTGAGGAAGAGATAAATGAATCTGATTTGTAGCATAGTTATTTGCACCTCTGAAACTTGATCATGCCTTAATTTACATATGTAAAGGCAACAAACAGGATGCAGGCAATTATAGACTTATTTCAACAGCAGCTTTCAAAATTGCACATATGCACTAGCAAATTCCCAATAGGTACCTGAAATGGCAGGTCTTCCTCTCGATACCATTCCTTTCACATCAAATTCTATGGGCAGTAATCACACATTTCTGGCTTTATTTAATGATCTCACTTAAATATTTAACTTAGTTGATTATGCTCAGCTAATCGAGTAAGAAATTCTGTCTTCTGCCACATGTGTCAAATAACTGGCACTCAGGAGGATTCCATAAATTTAACTCTTGCTCATCAAAGAATCTAGAAGATGAAATAAATGATAAATTCTAATTTATTTCTAAGCACTAATTTATTTCATCATGAAAGTTTCACAAAGTCTCACTGCACACTGTTTAATTAGATATCTTTTGAAATCTTTCTAAGAAATGAGAAATCCATTCCAGAACCCCACATATCAGCAGGGATACCTCCACAATTAATATTACGTCCAAATCTATTCTTACTGTAGGTTAATGATTTGTTTTTACTGATTGCCAACTGGCATACGGAATCCATATTCTGATGGCACTTGAACATGCCTAAAGCTGTTTTATTATACCTGTAACCTTCATGGTTAGAGCCAACTACATATTGAGTCAGACTACAATAATGAAGCTGGTATGGAGAGAGCGGCACGCAACACTGATGGCTTACCCGTCACCACCCATCAATCAACACTGGTATGCTGTATTCACTGCTTAGTACACACTAAATTAACCTGTTTCATTAAATAGACAATAATCCAAACATGAAACTTGTCAATGCACCTACCATTGACCTATATGTATTACAATATCTGGACTCACCACAGTAATGAGGATCCATTGAGTGCCATCAAAACCAGTAATAACTTCATTATCGAAATAATATCTTTGCCTTCTCTGTTCAACCAAACATGGAAATTAATGGAACTTATTTATAAATGAGGTGGTGATAACAAATTGAAACTAAATTGTACTAAAACTCTCATTCACAACATGTAGTTCAATCAGAATAGCACATACCACACTCTGTTTCCACTTGGTGATGATCTAATAGCTTCCTCTTCTACTGTCAAATTTCATAGAGTGCTGAGTTGATCTAGTCATACTGCTTAACTATTAACCATGTTCAACACCATTGCGTATTATTGAACATTAATCTTTAGTATTTCACTTGAAGTTTTCAAATTAATTCACTACTAAACATTCTATACAGGTCTCCAAGGGCAATTTTTTCTTGGGATCATTGGTAAGCCATCTACAAAGAAAACTTTTAGTTGAAAAAATCATGTGCCTAATTATAAATACAAAGAGATCCTTTTTTTATATTCTACATAGGCCTTTGATGAAAAAAATTGATTGAGTCAAGGGCACATACAATGTACACATTAGCTATTCCTTTACTAGGGTTGCCCTAAGGACAAAGGATGAATACTGGACATCTGCCTTAAGGGTAAGGAAGACATGCAGGACAATGACATAAATGTAAGTATATTATTAATATTTCTTTTTTGACCTGTATTATCCTTAACATAAAACAATCACATATAAAATATTACGCAGGGAAATTTTTTTAATTTATGTTTTTTCAGCCATTTCCTTGGAAATATATGCAGAAGTTAACAACACCATGTGTCATTTTAGTACTCGGATTGGGATTAGAAATGGATGGATCAAGAAACTAATATTGCTCCAAGAAACTGTGGAAGATGCTGCAACATTAACTTTTAGTGATGCCATCTGCTAATGCATATTACAACGTTACAACACCAAGTGTAAAAATCATTTGCCTCAAGCAGGATTCGAACCTGGAACCCTCGATGTCTGAGTGCTTTAAAGCACCAAATAACGTATAAAGTCGGATATAGAGGGATCCAGGTTCAAATCCCACTCAAGGCGAATGATTTTTACACTTTAGGTTTGTTGCATTGTCATATTGCTCTCTATTGAAAGTATATGTGAGGAGAAAAAAACATCAATGATTATAGCCAACATAATGACTCACAATATTAGCTAATAACAATTTTTACTAGAAATATATAAACTAATGGTAAAAATCATTAGTGATATTTTGTGCTACAATAATAATGAAAAATCCTCAAAATTGAGGGTATTTTCACGATAAGGTGCTTTTATCGATTGTTCAGTTTGAAAACTTTTAAGCATCAATTCAGGATCCCACCCTTTTCAGGACAAATATCAACTCTTTGTCTATTTTAATAAAGTGGAATCTTCCTTCCAAAGTGTGCCTACTGCATTGATGTCACAAGCAATGGATTCATCTAGAAAGTTTCTCATAAATGAAATAGTCATCTACTACACACAAAATGATGATATTCATTCATATGAAATGAGTAATAGCATACATTTTCCACACCCTATGGTTAGGATTTCATGTAAAATCATATTTGCAAAGGAAACGAAGAATTAGAACTCTTTTCGCAAGTGTATAAAATACACACACAAACTTAAGTAAATTAAGTAAAAAATTGTTATTAAGTAAGAAGTACAAATGAATTTGATTGCCTGAAGTAATTATTATGATTTCCAGCCAAAAAGTTGTCAAACTATATATATATATATATATATATATATATATATATATATATATATATATATATATATATATATATATATATATATATATATATAATATTTCTATCCTTTGTATTTTTGTGTTTATTAATCATCCATTTTCTAATGAATCCTACATCTGCATATTTCTACACATAATCTTTTGTTAGCTTTTTTTATATTCATCTCCAAAATATAACTATTTCAAGATCATCAACAGTAATAAGTGTTTTTTGTTAATATGTTAAATCTTCTCAGCATTTGATATGCTACATTACCAATTAAGAACAAGTATGTACAATGGCCTGGAAAATTCAATACACTGCATAGTTAATGAACTTGAAGGAACAAGTTATAAAATTTGTTAACTAAAATCTACGCGTCAATAAAACATTTAAGTAATGTGCACCATAGACTTCAGAAATACAGGGAGTTCATGTACTAAGTTAAACATGTTCAATGCAACAAATGCAGTTTGTCCGCATTATTTATAATCCATAAATCAAGGCGGGGTTGCATTATCATAGGAAGCCCTAGGAAATTCTCCTGTTCATCAAAAGGGAAATAAAAGAAAATTACACGACCTGATTCAAGTACAGAAAATTTTACTGTAACTTTAACATGAGTGGCACAGTACAAAATTACACCAATTAAATAAAAATTTTCAAATTGATAAAACATTTCTCTCATATGAGAGTAGTTAGGACATCAAGATAATTTGAGCAAACTTAAAAATTTAAGGTTAGTGTGTTTTCATACTTCAGCTATATATGTGCTATTAAAACAATATCTCAAATTTCATTTCAAGACATTTTGTTATGACCAGAAGTCTAAGTTCTTGGTTTCTACACCAGAAAACTTTATAACAACCATTTGCTCCACATTTTGTTTGAATTCGATTCAATGGAAAAGTTACCATACAACACTGCATGCTTCTAAATGAAACATGTGAATAAAGAGTATCAACAAAATATAGTAATTAAAATAAACACCAATGCAGCCTCACTGTAGATACACAAACTCACTTCCAAATTTCTTTTAAAGAAAAATTAACCTTATGGCTTCAGTGCACATAACTGCATTTCAGTGTATTTTATTTTTAATTTTCATTGAAAAAACATGAAGATTTTTAAAATGAGTCTACATTCTACTAATAGGACAAAAAATATCAGAATAATTGTATATTAATATATATATATATATATTATCCTCACTGTATTCAGATAGCTACAAGATAGTACACAAGGGGATGAGACAATCCAGAAAAATCATATGACAGGAAAATTAAATCCAGAAAATAATTACAAATTACAGATAAAATTTTGTGAAACAAAATATGAACGGTAGTATAATGATTGGATAAGCTTTTTACAATTAGAATGAGCAATGATTCAGAATGTTTTTTCTTGAGCACATAAAAATTCCTATAAGGCTAGAGATCATTTACATAACAGTTCCTAAATTCACACTCAACCATGAAAAACCTAGCCAATCATTACAGATATCAATTACAACTGTGCAATGATTACAAGCTATTAGATAAATTGAGTGAAAATTTAAAATATCTATTATTTAAAAATGAATACAAAAAAATATGAAGATGACAGAATAAGTCTCAATGCCCAATGAATTTATCTTGCAGCCCCCTACTGCATGTCATTGCTGACACATTTTTCACAACTAAACTACAGTTGATTATGAAAAACTATTACTTTTTGTTAAGTCCACAGAACCTAACTAATTTATATGCATGTGCCATGAGTAAGAAAAAAATGAGGAAATATAAACCAGGTGATTATGGGTATTGGTACCAAAGATTATGAATGTTAGAACAAATTAGAAAGATTTTCATCGGGTTAGAAAGATTTTCATCGGGTTAGAAAGTTCCTCTTGGCTTAAAAAAAATAGGCTTGGTGAAAACACTCATATTTTGAGGATAAAAATATGTAAAAAAAATATCAGATAAGATTCATGCATTTATGCCAAATACTAAAATTATTAAATACAATGGCTTAATATCCTCATTTTTTAATCAACTCGACCATTTTTGGAGTACCATGCACCTACAATCTACCACTAAAACTAATCACAAATCACAAGAAAAATACCTGAAATATACTTTTAAGAATAAGAGTAGATAAAACAAAAAGCCAATACAATGGCTTTATAATTTTTCTCTCCATGAGTAAGTTTTCATATTCCTTACCCTTTGTTTCAGGTAAATTGAAAATTCACTAGCACATCTGCATTCACTCCATCCATTCATTCTAGTCCTTCAGAATAACCTTAACTAATTAGAGATATTAACCCAAAAAAGAGACAGCATTTGCAAGAATTAAGTTAAATGAAATGAAAAATCCTGTAAAAGTGCATCATAATAGTTAACTTAATTATCAGTAGCTATAAAAAATAAGGCAGTTAACTTTTCCAACTAGCACAGTTAGCCAACAAGAGTGAAAACAATTATCTTTGGATAACTAAGTAAGACATTTTTGACATAGGCAGGTGGCATATTTCCTTTTTTGAAACTGCAATGCATTCAATAGTTTTTATTCATTTTAAATTTTTAAAGGACACATGAGAATTAAGACTTAGTGAACCACTACAAAGTTTACCATCTATTTTCCTCAATGGAACAATTCCACAAAGACAAGCCTGAGACAGTATCATGCGTTGAGTTTCTTAAGTAAGAACAATTTGAGAATCCCATTGAAACAGGATACAAGGCACTTTCGGTAAGATTGGTTGGCTGTAAATTCTCATCATAAATAATTAAAATTACATTAATAATTTCAAAGCTGAAAAAGTAACTTTCAACCTAGAGTTAAATTTTCAGTGAAGAAGACCTGTCATAGGACCTATTGAATTTGGCTGATCTCTCTCTCTTTGAAGTCTCAATGCCAAACCCTAATGATATTTAAATCATTAAGATGATCTGCTGCAATATGGGATACAACAACTAGGAAAATGCCACCAAATATTTAGGTGAAAAAAGTAATTGCATTCACTTTTAGCATGCATTTTAGCATCACAGCAGTAAATCTGCATAAAAATTTATGACTAAACTTTTGGTAAAACATGCTTCATAGAGATACTACTGATAATCAAGTACTAACTATCAAGTACTGAAATCAAACTAACAAAATAATGAGAAGATCTCAGGCAGAAGAAATACAAGGAAAAAAAATAATTTGTCAGGATATTTGCTCAGTTTAATACTTAACTTAGGACAATCATAATTTTTAAAATATGTTTGTCTTTTAATTTTTAATTATTTCATAGAATATACAGTGTGCGCTTAATCTAAACAGCATTGTTAGATGCCAGCAAGGGAAACAAAGGTATAAGAAAAATAATAACTAACATAGGAGATAAATAAGGATGGAGTGAAAATATTTGGTGAATTAAAACCAGGATAACTAAAAAAATTAAACATTGCACATAAAGAGGTAGGGTTATGTCAGAATCCAATCAATGACAAGGAAATACACGGTACTTAAAAGAAGGAATGCATGTGGATGTAACCAATGCCAAAAATGACACCTTCTGCAGCAGTTTACGAACTTGCTCCTTGGAATTTGATAAGCTTTAGTGCCAGTTAATCAAGAAGTGGCAAAATTATTAAACACTAAATATGCTGATCATATTTTCAAGCATTCAGCCTTCACCAAGCAAATTTCAATCACGATCACAAGTATGTGCATTAGTAAATAACAACAGAGTTCCTCAATTTTGAGAGAAATAATATTTAGAGCAACTCTTTCGATGTATTCAACCAGTCAGCATCAGTTAGTACTAACCATTGGGTTAAGAAGTGGCATGCAAAGTGAGAAAGGTGATTGGCAGGGGACAAGGAAGGAATGTTTCAATAAAAGGAAAGTAGGATTTCAATATTTTAGGCTTGAAGGAGAGATGAAAATGTGTCCGAAAATAGTTCTCAAAATGACGCCAGAAGAGAATGACAAATGGCACATTGTTTGATTAGATCCTCTTTTTGTTGCATGATTTTTGGAACAAAGTTTGAGCAATGGAAAATCTCAATCGCATTGCCATAAAAGGAAAAAAAATTTCATGAAGCATTGACATAATAGATTGAGGATCCTTTGATAAAGAAGCTTTAGCATGCTCTCCATAGTCTCACTTAAAAGAATTATGAATTCAACAGATTTCTAACGTATTTCTTCAGATTAAACCCTGCCATCAAAGCATACACTTGTTTGTGAAACACACTAAACTCAAATATTCCAAAAAAAAATTTGAGCCATTTCTTCCTTAAAACTCAGCTCATATAGATCTAAATGGCTCCAAATTCACAAGGATGGTAAAATTGTTAAAAGTGAATTCTTCTAAATGTGTTAATCATGAGATCTACACGAGGAATGAACACAGCTGATCACCTGACAGAACTTCATGCCAAGTAGATGACGTTTTTATATTTATAATACTCTGTGGACTTCTGCAGTTATCTGTTGAGCCATTGAAACAAACCTTACTTCTTTCATTGGGTATTAAATAAAATTAGCAATTTTCCACAAAAATAAAAAATTTATTAATACGACCGGTTTCGATGCAACTAGAACCCTTGGAACCATATAGACAGTGACCTCAACCTTTACTCCTCTTCGCACACTTCTTTGTGCGGCCTGGGAAGGGGGAACCACGGTCCCCCCTTTCTCCACGGTCCTAGGAGCTTGGCGCTGCACTGAGTGTCCACCCTCAACGAGACAACCCTTCCAGCCAGCTGTGAGGTCTCCCGGACGGGGTTAATTTTTCACCCTTTCTCCTCACCCAAAACCTTTCTCCACCCCCATTGACACCCACATTGCCCACTTTCCTTCTCCCTTCCCTCTCTTTTCCCCCCCTTTTTCCACTACCCTCCCCTTACTTACTTTCCAGCATACAGTATATAGCAGACAACGAGAATTGACTGTTACCAGAAGATGATGTAGTTGCATCGAAACCGGTCGTATTAATAAATTTTTTTATTTTTGTGGAAAATTGCTAATTTTATTTCATCATGTTATTCCACCATATCACGCCTGAAACGTCTCTTTTTTTCATTGGGTAATTTCCCAACATCAAAAAGCAAGGAAAAAATAACTTGAACACAAGTACGTATATACTTTCATGGTGAAATAGTGAAACACAATGGAACAGTAACTTCAGAGCTTGACTGAAATTTGATTGGAACTTGCAGATTTAATTTTGAATCGAAAAAAGTTTGAATATTTACCAGAAAAATAAATTTGCACAAAAGAATTGCACAAACTAAATTAGGATGGATGTTAAATCTACTGCTAGTTCTTTTCTTGTAAAAGAACTCATTTAAATGTTTTAAATTAAAAGCCATTTAAACTGATATAAAATAATATATGCTATGTTTATCTCAAATTTTCTACAACTGGATAAATATTATTAGGTAAATTATTGTAAAAAAAATTATTTTGATTTGACAAAATGATGGCAAACACAACTCATTTCAAAAGTCTCATTGGTGGATGAAAGGTGATGCACTACCACAAACTAAGGGCGTTTCACTTACACAATACTAAACGAGTCCTGATAACACTCCAGCTCAACGTTTTTTTGTGAAGAACACAAAACAGTTTTTTTGCAAAAAAGTGCATCAACAATGACCTTAGCAAGGTTTCTTCATTTGGAGACAAATTGCCTAGCTAATGGTAGACATTATAATAACAATTAATATTGAGCAAGAGGAAGGGCATAGTGTGAACAGAAGATGCTTTGCACCCAAGGGTAATCTGGCTCTCCTAGAAGTCATCCAGATACCCTGAGACATTTAAGACAGAACCAAGTTTCCAGAAGCATGAACCACATATGTATTCCCTGAACCATATGAAAATCTCCAATGGCTCGTCCCCAATGTGGCATGTGCACAGCATGCAGTTGTTCACAATCCATTTGGGGGATCACACTATGTAGCTAAACCCCAGATGAAAAATAAAAACATAATGATGTAGAAAGTTTACCGTTACTACAACCAACGGCAAGAAATGTATGCCCCTACTTTAAATTTCCAGAGGAAAATGAATTTAATTGGAGTGAGCAAGCTCACTCTAACAGAAATAGCATTTTTTTCCAAAGACACTCCCCTGTACGAAGCAAACCCAACCATTACAAGGAACCTCGGTGAATGTGGAGACAACAGAGTTAGGAAGCCCACCTTGAAAAAACAGCACTTTGAAGTTTCACAGAATCTGGCATTAACTTCATGATTTAATACTTTTTAGTTTAACAGAGACAACCTCAGAAATATAATTTACAATCTTCTTCTCAAACATCCACACACACAAGCACGCACTCACGCACTGACTGAGTGAGATTAATTTTGTATAACTGTATGTGCCGAACAACTACAGAAGTATCAATTCAAAAATGTACTACACTCCCTCCCCTCAAATACTGGTATTTAAAAATAGATGTTCTTTCCAATCTCTTGTTTATCTTAAATATCAAAATGGATATCTGAATAAGTTACAACTTGGTCTACAGTCAAAAGATGATGCTACCATACTATTCGAGGCCTGCCTTGTACCCCCACTACATTAAAGAGACAATCACAATAGTGTACTGTTACACACTGATAAGAAATATCATGCCGAGTGAAACAAAACCAGCCAATCGGTTGCGTAGAAAAATCTTGCCTTTGGACTTGGGACACAATTACTCAGCAAATACCGACATAAACAAAAAAATATATGTCCATGTCTTCCCTACACAAAAGAAGCCCTACATCACTAATCCACCAGCATTTGCTTCATACATGACAAGAGAGGCGTTTGCATAATGTAGCAATACTCTTAGCTGCCTAAATGGGCTCCAATGCACATTCATTTTATGGCCACATATTTGCACCAACTGGACCAGGCAATACGACATCATCAAAGGGTATCAATAATTGAACAGACTAGAAGGGAAAACAAAACAAACATTCAACCACGAATTATTACTACACTCTCTCACCAATTTTCCTGAAGGGCTGATAAAAATTTCACTAATGTAAAAACACTAATACAACAACAACAATGTTCCAGTTCTGCTCATGAAGGTGTAAAATATTAGTTTCCTTTAAGAGCTTTATCTAAAAAAAACAGTATGATTACGCCACAGATGGAATTCATCACGGTTAGGTTCAAAGCATACCTCAGAATGTTCCCATCAATTAATACACTTCAGACAGGAGAAGGACATGATTCAGTTTTTCATCAGTAAAAAAGTGCGGGAAGTATAAAATAGTTCCACGATTGCTTCTGAAGTCAACAGTACATGATATCTCAGCATGTAAATAGCAAGAGAGACATCCTTACAGAATACTAGACCAGTCATTCTGTGGCTAAATTTATGCAAAATCATATTTGCAATTACTGATGATTCACGCATTCACACAAGCTAAACCAGTTCTACTCATTCAAACACCAAAACATATGTACAGTCATTCATAAAAAAAGTGATGATTACCTTGGAAACAATAATCAGATGAAATGATAGGAATGGAAACAGTTAAGGCCTAAACAGCAGCATCAGGGTACTACAATCAGAGAAGCGACTGCAAAAAACATAGACCCCTCAAAACTAAGCACCTCTGATGCTACTTTTGATATTATGGCATTAACACTGCACTCCCATTTTCACATCGGAGCATAAGGTCACCTTCATTACAGTATTACAAAGCAGCATCCTGGCAAATGAGAATTAACTAGAGGCACAAGAGTGTGGGAACACAGAAAATGTCACACCAGCTAATTTGGCTAGCATTTAAGATCTGCACAAGTACTCGTATGCAAGGATTGGCTCAGAGGACAAGACTTCAAACCTGAGATCAGGGAAATGGAGAGGAGCCAAGGCCAGTGTATAAGAAAAATAGGCCAGATTGAGGGTCAAATTCAATGGTGGCCAGTCAACTGCAGTCTGTGCCTTGGCCAGGACTATCATCCCACTTGGCTCCCCACATTTCCGGACTTAAAACTGTATCATCGGCAAGGGAAATGGTGGTGGGAGATAGCAGAGGAACTACCCCCCCTCCCTCACCCGAAAACATGCTACTAGACGAATTATGGGCTCCTAAATCAGGCCTTTGTCATTTGGTGTTGCCCATTAGAGCTGTATTTATTCTTGTCCATAGGTCCTTCTTACAAGAATTGGATCTGTTGGGAGGAACAGAGACACAGCTCCAGATTAAAATGCTCAGGACACAAATATTATATATATTATAAACTGGTACAACTTGTATTAGGGAGACAATTCTAGTACACAAGGTCACCTAATGTGTTTTGCTTACAACATTGTAATATACTAGGAGCTTAACATCTTCAAAAAGTATTAATCACAGCTCACAGAGATACACAGCAGGGTGCACCCAAGTGTATCAGCTAATTAATGGAAATTTTAAACTAAGTCCAAATATTTCCAATTTTCATAGTAAAATTTTTACTATGCAACAGATATTACAAAAAGCTATTTTAAAATACATCAATGAATAAGTGCCTCTGGGAAAAATTTATTTTGCATAAAATATAGCTTGAAATATGAGTATCAATATAATCAATAAACCGAAAATACCCAAGGCATTCATTTTTATAATGTTATATTTCATCTAAGTGTCAGAGATGAATAAGAGACATCCCCAAGAGCTTTCAGTCATATTCCTAGCATAGTTAACAATAACCACTGAGAGTCATGAGTTAACATTTATTTGTTAATCATGGCAGATTTAATGACACAGTTATATTAAATTTTGTTAACCATGGTTTCATAAGACTGAAATGCACCACTCACTGACAGACATTTCTTTTACAAAGTTGACACCATGAAGTCAGGCCTCGAAATATTCTAAGTAACTTATATTTAAAAAATGTATGATGTTGCTTCACATATGACATTTCAATTTTTTTAAAATATACTCTCCACGTAGCTGTAGCACTTTAACTTTTGCAGGAGAAGCTAATTCTCTTAAGATTTCCTAGAGTTTCATTTATTATCTATATTTATGTATATATTCAGCTTAAGCGTGCTAATTATACTCATTGCCAAAATCAAGGCATTAAATTCCTCATTTCTTTTTTGCAAACATTGTTCCACAAACTTATCCTTGTAACTTATACCCAAACTTAGAGCATCCTCACGACACTTACTTGCATATCTTTATGTCTCAACTACAATATGGCACACAAAATCATTGATAAAGAAAACTTCAAAGGATTGCAGAGGATTGAAAAATTTTAAATAAGTGGTACATGAACACAGGAAGTCTCAGACTCAGTAAATAAGGGTTCCCACACATTCCCCTTCTTGATAACTAAACATTTTGCCCACTGGAAATAGTGCTGGAGTGTATCTAAGGAAATATTTTCCGGCAAGATGGCTGAGCTCATTGAGTCACACAGTTCTTCACAAGAATCATGAGCACTACTGCTGCTATTATCTAGCTCAGATTCAATTCCTGATAGGCTATAATCACTTTCAGAGTCATCTTTTCATTGCAAGAAAGCATGCAAGTCATTATACAAAGTCTCTTTACTTTATGTTCATCTATCACTCAAGGTAACACCACACAACATAAAATGCTTCCACTGTCGTACAATCGCACTTCACTAAATAATACCCAAAAACTACACTAGAGGGATTACTATAGGCTGATTGGAAAGGTGTGTCATATTCAGCCAATATATGAACTACCAACAAATTAGTACGATTGGCCCATATATGTTTTGGGCATGAACAAATTGAACAAAAAGTAGACAGTAGAAATCTTCCAGGATAGGACCTTGTAGGCAGCAGGGCAAGGCCCAGAACTTTTCTAGGAATAACACTTGTATGTTGTGCCATATTCATGGTCATATTTCCAGCACATAATGTCTACAATCTACATTTGCTGACATGGTGTTCATAAAATTATTCATTAAAATCTTTCAGATATGGGTTGTTAAGAAGTCCTTTAAAAAGAATAGATAAACAAAATATTTTGGACAGATTTTTTATATTTTTCAACATAATCTTTCTTTAGCTTGATACACTTTTCTCAACATTTCTATTACTTTTTTCAGCCAACCAAAAAACAGGATTTCATAAGGTCCTCAATATAGGCATCTGTGTTGGCAATGATCTGCTCGTTGGACATGAATCATTTTTCGCTGAGCCATTTCCAGGTTTGGAAATTACAAAATATTTTATCTTCAAAGCCAAATCTGGTGAATACAATGGATATTGTCATAATTCGAACTTTAGTTCCATAATTTTCGCAATTGAAATCCCACAGGTGCACACACATCAATTGTCTGGATGGAAGAGAATTTTTTTTGCCAAATAAGGACTTTTTCCTTGATTTCTTCGCTCAACTGGTGCAATAATGATACATTATACTTTCGATTAGTCCTTTTCGCAAATAATCCATGCAGATGATTCCATGTGCAACCCAAAACACCAAGGCCATCACCTTGTGGGCCAATTTCACTATCTTTACATTCTTTGAAGCTGGATTGTCTTTAGATATCGACTGTTTCAACTGTTCCTTTGCCTCTACAGTATAGCTGTGTATCCATGTTTTGTCCAGAGTTATGTATCAATGCAGAAACTCGTCAGGATTGTGACTGAAATGCACCACACCACCATCTGAATCGACCGCACAATTGCATTAATTCTCCATTGAGAGTAAACACAGCATCTATCTTGCCAAGATTTTTTTCACACCCACTGTTTCATGCAAAATTGAAAAAACAGTACCTTCTGCCTATGCCTGTGGCCTCAACTATTTCGTGAACATTTATTCATTGATCACTCAAAACCATAGCATGGATTTTCAATCGTTTCACAAGATATCACTTCCACTGGGCATTCTGAATGATGTTCATCATTTGTAGATTCACATATCAACTGTTTTACTCAACTGTAAACAGTTGCAAACACAGGAGATGTGCCATAAATTTCAACCTATTCGGTTTTGATCTTTTTCAGCGTTAAACTTTTTGAATAGAAGTGTTTTGATCACTGCACATAATTAATTTTGTACCATTTTTCTAAACGAACAAAAGTTTTTTTCTTCTATAAACTATGAAAAAGAAGCTATGGGATGGACATTGCTGAAACTTCAATAGCAGTCTATTGCGAGATGAGGCTTACAAAAATTAAAATTTTTCAGATGCAAAGGGTGGCATCTCTTCAATTTTCTAAGGAGTTATTGAACAATTCCTGGGCATTACTAACTGTACCAGAGTTCTTGTTAAATGCCATACTAATTTTATAAAGCTTACACTATATTTCATATTAGAATGCATGTAATGTTTTTGGGGCAAACTTATTGCTAGGACCAATCACAGAAACACCCCTTAATTGGCTTTCATATTTTTACAATAGTGAATAATAAGAGAGTTGAGTCATTGTTTACTCTGCACCCTTCCTTGAAGTCATTCCTCTCTGAAGCACAGTGTTTCTGCTGACAGCACATTAAAAAATAACTTGTCTCGTCTGGAGTGAAAACATCTTTAGAGCTATTGCCTTCAAAAAGTTAATTCAATTTTGACACCTTCCAACAAGTTGTATTCTCGACATCAACACAAGCCTCGTATACAAAATTGTGCCTATTTACAAACACATCCAACCAACCATTGGACACTGTGAAATCTTTGATTCCAAAACTTTTGGGAATATGCAATACTTCTCTCATGAAGACACCATTCATGGTGATATTTAATAATCTATCACTAAAAAAACCACTCTTTCAGCATATCTTCATACTTGGAATGCTTGACATAATTTCTCTTTTTATGAGGGTAGGCTGAAAAGTAATGCACACATGCTTGTAGACCACAAACTAAGTGAACTTCAGAAGCACTCCCGGTGGCATGTGGAAATAACATTCCCCCTCAACACACATGTGCAGGTTTGAGGTCATTCCATTCATTCAGTGTATTTTGAGAAGCAGAAGTATGGAGATGGGTTCTAGGTCTAGGTCAACACAGTTAAACAGGGTGACTTAAAAAGTGACTCCTACTGACATTCATCATTGTTTAAAGGCTGTTTATGGTGACGATGCTGTTGATAGGTCTACTACAAATTGATGGGTAGTAAAATTTTGTGTTTGCGAGCCTGGAAAAGCCATAACTGTTGATGAAACATGCAGCGGACATCCGATCACTGCCACAGATGATAAACATTACAAACTCATCGAAGATTTGATTAAAAATTACCTGCAAATCACTCAAAAGTGTATCACAAACCAAATTAGAATATCCAAAAAACATGTCAGCATCATTATTGAACAATTGGGATACCGTAAAATCTGTGCACAATGGGTATTACACCGTCTCATAGACTAGAACAAACAAAACCCTCATTATTCCCCTGATCTTGCACCTTGCAACTTTTATTTTTTTTCCTCAACTCAAAGAGACACCTCATTACACCTCGGACGATGAGGTGAAGGCAGCTGTCAAGTCCTGAATTCGAGAAAAGTCATAAGTTTTTCAGTGATGGAATGAAAACACGTTGGGAGAAATGTGTTTGCCTTAATGGTGACTATGTTGAAAAATAAATATATGATTTTGGAACTTAAGAACTTTACGTAAGCTTTAATGTAATTTTTGCCCGATCTTGCTATTTGTTTTTGTTTGTGTTCTACAATCATGTGTGCATTACTTTTCAGCCTACCCTCGTAGACAGACATCCACACTGGTTTGAATATTTCAGAATCATATTACGATTATGAATTACCGTATCCAGTGCTGAGGCCTGCAATCTTAGATGATTCGTCACATTAATATAGACTCCATCTTGAGAATCAACTTGTTCTGAAATTTTTATTCTGCCTTCAACTGAAATTTTTTTTGCCTCATCTTTCCATTATCAATCAGGATAAAATTTACAGGTACACTCACAAGTATTTGAGTAAAACTCAGCACATGAGAATCCTAGCTACCTTGCCAATTTACTAGTGCAAACAGATTCTCAACTTCAAAATTTTTCGAAGAAAATACAATTATTTTTGTTTCAGAGTAGTTTAGATACAATAAAGAAAATTTTGACACTTTATTTCATTCAGGAGCCAATCACTGTTATATCTGTTGCATCAAGGCAGTAAAATTGATCCTAATTGTCAGTCACCAGTCCTTGTGTTTTTCATGCTTCAAAATGCTTGGGTCAAAGTAATTTCCACTCCTCATTATTTCAACTATGCACAATATGAATAGTCTCCTTGGGTGTCCTTGAAATGTATATGATAAGTAACTAACTCCTAGTTGCACAATGTACTCATTTCATAGCACAAATCTTTTGCTGGCAGACTGAGATTAGAAGTTTTAGTGGCTCACATTTCAGTCACTAGCCATATTCAAATTATTCACTAAAGCCATTCACATTACTGCTCTTTCACATCTTTTTAGGCAGTAAGAAATGAAGTCAAAAAAGTTTTTTAAAAAGGCTGATGTACATTAATAACTGTTTTAGAATATGAAATTTTTTTAATCAAGTGATGCAAATAGCAGGAAAACTGAAAATAAAATCATGTAAATATGGGGTTTGACATATGTTGAAAAAAATAGGATATTGTATGGAACATGAAAAAACTGTAACTTGCAGGAAAACGTAAATTCCAGAAATGCAAATATCGGGTTTCACTATATTTAGGTTCGTAACATCAGGATTTAACTCGAATGGTGTTACTGCATTATTGTCAACCCTATCAAACTTAGGTACAATGCTCACCTCCTTATAGACTGCAGCCATTCCTTGAACTGGGTGTTACCATCTGGAGTAATCAAGAAAGCCTGCCTGGCAGTCTGGACAATTGCAACAAAATCATCATAGTCATTCGCTGCAAGATGATAAAGCTTCTGATGCAGGCACTGAATATACCTTGAAAAACAAAGAACATAAGTTTAAATAACTTAATCACAAAATAATGTGCAGCAATAACATAATGTTCTAAGAGCTAAAGAGTACAACAATCTTAACCTGATAACAGCTACCATTTCATTGTTATGGCCAGTTGTGAAGACAATTCTCATCATATAAACACAATTTCTGAATGGCCTTGTCAAAAGTCTTTGTGTTACATGCATGCAATTTTTATGAAATGAGCAAAATTTTAAATTAAAGGCACAATCAATTTGAAAAATGATAATGGAAAAAGAAAATACTTAGTTCTTTCACACAAATTTTATTACACACAACCTAGGCTTCGACTTACAAAGTCACCATCAGGTAAAGAAACAGAAGAGACACCGCTTATATAGTGGACAGAGAAGAGGATAGGGGAGGTGTTATTGAAGGTCAGAGGGATAACTGGTGTGTGAGAAGGTAGGAAAGGGAAGGGGTGGTGGGTATGGCATCAGGGTCGTTGAGGGGGGGAGAGGGTGGTTGAGTATGGTGTTAGGGTGGGAGAGGGGCTTTGGAACAGAGGGAGGTCAAGTAGGGGGGAACGGGAGGTATAGGTCAGGTCATTAACTAATATACCCTTCTGATGGCTACTTTTGTAAATTTCTAATTGTTCCAATGTATCTAATCTTATTAAACCTTTCTTCTCTAAGTGAAGAATTTCGGGAACAAAGTCACTGGTGTGATTATTGTCCATGCGGTGCTTGGCAAATTGAGAGGAGGGGTTTCCGTTTTTAAAGCAGGCGTGGTGTTCTTTCACACGTTCACTAAACTTCCTCCTGGTTTGTCCAAAGTAATAGGCAGAGCACTCACAATGCAATTTGTAAACTCCACTCTTATCCATGATGGGAATTTTGTCCTTGTTTTTGGATAATAGGTTTCCTAGGTTGCCTTTATTGTAGAAGGCTGGTTTAATGCTGTTTCCTGGGAAGGTTCTGGTCACTTTACGGGAAATATTGCCCAGAAAGAGAATTCTTTTCCGTTTCGAAGAGTCTACTTTGGGGATTGGTTTGAAAGTTGATGCCACTGCTATTTTTTCTAATTTTTTCCGATACAAATTGCCAACTAATTCAGAGCGGAAACCGTTGTTTTCAGCTATCACTTTAATTGTGTTGAGTTCTTTTTGTGTGTTTTGAGGGGACAAGGGAATGGTGGTTAAGCGGTGGACCATTGCGTTGAAAGCAGCTAATTTTTGTGGGAAGTGGTGTCTTGATGTGGAGTGAATGATATGGTCTGTGCACGAATCTTTTCTGAAAGTGGAGAAGTCCAGATGCCGTTTATTTTTTGAGATGGAAATGTCTAAAAAATTAATGGACTCGTTAAGTTCTTTCTTCATAGAGAACCTAATGTTTTTGTCCAAAGAATTTAAAAATATCAAAAAACTGTCGAGTTGTCTATGTGAACCATACACAAAATACATTGTCTACGTAACGGTGACAACAGACTTTTTTACCAAGTAGTTGGAAGAGGAGGACAGAACACTTTCCATCTGGTCCATATATAAGTCCGCTAGTAGAGGGGATAGAGGGGATCCCATGGCCAGACCATGGGTTTGTGTATAAAATTTGTGTGGAGGAACTAAGTATCTTCTTTTTCCGTTATGAATCGCTTACACAAAGTGACACCTCAAACCATTCTTTTTTGAAAAATGATCTAAAAGATTACATGCTTTCATGTTTAAATTCAATTTAATAAAATTATAATGGAAATGCTGCACTATTAAATTTTGAATTTTATGAATGATGATATAT